>JACJUY010007468.1:19324-35259 GCA_014220935.1 Platorchestia sp. MABIK
TTTTTTATGACTCAATTGTCACTTGTCAGCCATTAGAATTTGAGAACTCAAATATCTAAATAGGTGCTTGCCTATTTGTTGTAGCTACAGGATTTAGATACATTTTTTCCTATACTTAGAAAAAATACTTCATAGTTGTATTATAGATAATATTGAATTCCCCTCATGTCTGAAAGTTTAGGGATATGGCCCTGATGATCAAAAATTGCTTGAAAGCTTTACATATTAAAATTTGTAGTCTAATTAAGTTTTGATTTTTTGATCAGTATTTTTATTTGTCTTCTAATTATTTGTCTTTGTGAATTGAATGTAGATTTTGGGCAATTTAACATAGATATTGTATTTATTCCTGTTTATTTTTCCAGAATATATTAGTCTAAATTTATTGTACGTAACTTTACATTTTATCTAAATTTTACATCGAACCAAGTAGGATGTTGGCTGTGCATTTCAGTCCAGGCTCTTTTAAGGGCCCTAGTCCTGTAGAATTCAATCCTGCAGAATATGTCACAGTTGAGAATGTTGTCTTCAAGCTGATGGCAGACCTTAAGATTCAGCCTATAACAACATCTCTCTTTGGCCTGAGGATCAGGTCCAGCAAATTATGGTTGGCGCCATCACAACTTCTTAGCCAGCTTCCTTCTGAAGTAAGTTTTTTGTTGTGCATTTCTCTTCTGCTACTAGTGATCTTCTCTGAAAATTATTAACCGAAATTCTATTTTTGAAGTTCAGCTGCATCATCTTAATATTTATATTAAAAATTTCTGAGCTGCTGTCCTATTAGTTTTATTCATTGAAGTCAATTGCAGAGATTGCTCTCCTTTTGGTGTTCTTGTTTGAAACATTGATGAAATGCTGTATTATCTGACAAATGCACAATTGAAATTTTTCATGCAGTTGAAATTTTTTGTTAATACTAAACAGTTTTCATGATACTGTTGAAATGCTAATGAAATTGTCAGATATCTCTTTGTTTGTATACATAGATACCAACCAGTACCTACTTGGGCAAAATCCCTCCATTCTAATTGCTATCCCACAACTTTTCTAATCACATTTTTCTTACAGGCTTTGAGTGCTCAGCTGCGCCTCAGATTCATGCCATATTCCTTGATGGATCTGGAGTCGTTGGATGAAGAGGCATTCAAGTATGTATATTATCAAGTAAGTGTGGAGTGTTGCTTGTCATCAATATTTCTTAGCTTGTTTTAAATTATATCCTAGTTCTCTTTGACTATAGTGTGTTCATAGTATTACAGTTCCTTTTGTAAATTTAATTTATAGGTCTGGATGATTATTCCTAACTTCCAGAGTGTCTGGTTTTGATACAAGAATGTGTCCAGTTGCAGTAATTGTTTACCATATTGTTTATTGTCATAATTCACTTTGAGAGATAGATTCATAAGCAGCACAGGATCAATGGAGAATAATCTTTCAATTATATATTACCTTTCAAATAATGGGGATAAGGAAAATGTAAAGAAAAGCATATTGTACGCACTCAAACCTCGGTTTTACGGACAAAAAGGGGGAACCCTTGCCCGATAGTCCCGATTGTCCGAAGCATCTGACATACGAATACGGTACGGAATATATATCACTTGTACAAGAAGTCAAGCACAACACAAAAAAATGCAAAGATTGGGAGCAGGTGCTGAAACAGTGTTGTCAACAAGGCGAATGCCCGCCACCTAGCGGTCAGTTTTGGAACTAACGTACTTTGTCCATAGTGCTCGCGGCTTTCAAATAAAATTGGTAACTCAAGAATTTGTCCTTAGAATCCAAAATCCGCTAAAACGGGGTCCGTAAAACCGAGGTATGGGTGCACTTGAAAATGTGTCCAGTATATGTTAGTACTTGAGAAAGTCATCTTGTTCAGGGGAGAAGACTTGCATGTGATAAATTCTATTCAGCATTGGTTAATGAAAATTTTTAAATAGTGTGTTAACTTCATTAATGTGAAAACTTTTTACATATCTCATTTTCAGGAATTGAATGTTTCTAGGGAAATTTTTCAAGTGACAATTTTTGAAGGAAATTTTAATATACCCTGTAGAATGTTCTTGAAGAAGCAGAGTAATTAATGAGTATTCAAAAATTGGTGTTCACTCTGAGAATTTGTCATGCAAGCTCTTATTAGCATCCTCTCAACTCGCTACTGCTAATGGTGGGGAATTTGTATTTTGCATTGCTTTCATTTCTCATAGTTGCTGAAATTTTAACAAAAATTTATTACATAGGTGCGAGAGGATCATTTGCAGGAAGAGTTTACATTCTCAAATGAGGACAGCATGGGTCTTGTGGTGACGGACATCCTGCACCACATGCTGGCCGAGAGTGAGTGTTGCTGTTTAATTTCCCTGGATAATGGATGCATGCCATGATCAGTTGAGTATTATTGGGATGTTGTGATTCTACTTTATATATTTATTTAACAAGTTAAGGCTAATTTTTACATTATTAATCAAATTTAAGCAATGCAATATGTAAGGTTGTAAAATTTGATGAAGTATGTTTCTGTAACAATGACGTTAATTTTTCCGCGAATTAAACATTATGTCTGGTAAACTTGTTTGTTACTTATGCCAGTAGCACTCTCGGGGGGAAAATGTGTGAGGGCCTGAACTGAGAATTAGGTAGGCCTTCTTTTTATTGAAACAAAATGTTTTTTGTTAGGTTAAGGACTACCTTTTTTCAGTTCACTGCTGTCCTGTTTCTCAGCACCTACTACTTTCTTTCTCAACTTACTGTTTATATGCCCCTTCTGCATTGATTCCACATTCCCTTATCTTCATACTGAATGGTGCCTTCCTCTTTCCTCTCTTAGGAACACATGTTTTTAAGGGTTAGGGAGGCTTAAACTAACATCTTATTTAATCTAACTTATGCCAGTATTGTTAATTTTGAACCAATGTTTCCAAAATCATAGACATTTTATTTGACTTTACTGCAGTAATACTCGGTGCAGCTTTTACACTTTCTCTGTAGCAATTGACTTTCACTTGGTAGCCTGGAACTGGGTGTGCTTCATGTGCCTAATCTTAGTAAATTGTGATGTGCACTTTAATTAGTGTCCTTTAATGAAATAGTCATGATGGTATGCTTCAAATTCTGCACAATGAAGGTGAGCCTTTTTGATGACAACAATGAAGATGAGATGAACGTCTACCCTAAAATCAGCATAAATCAAGGAAATGACTGCAACGTTTGTGGCATGGGATCTAGATCTACAAAAATTGGCATACGTATGTATTTTTGGAAGTAAATAGGGGTTGTCTCTGNAAAAAAAGTTGCTGCATGAAGAGTCAGAGGATTATTTTGATATTCATGAAAATTTCTGAGTTACATAGGAAAAATCTATGTAAAGAATTACTGATTGAAACAGTTAATTTTTACAAAATGGCTGTAATGTTCTTTCTATTAGATATAGATCTATAAAAACTAGCATACATATGTATTTTTGGAAATAAATAAGGGTGTTCTCTGTAGCTTTTCCCATTTTGCCATATTTACGAAGATAATTGATCGAAATGGGGAAAATGGTAATTTTTCAAAAATTTATCTTCAAGAGTTTTTATCGTAGAGCAATGATTTAGGTATCATTGGATGTACGTAGAGTTGCTCTATCTACTGACATAAGATTTTTTAAATTCAAAATAATTTTTGGTGACATTAAACAATCTACAGAGAAAATGATGACTTTTTCATTTTTTTTTAATTTCGTTTAAACTAAACCATTGCAAAATTCAAAATAATCCTCCTACTCATCATGCAGCAACTTTTTTGGGTATCCAATGACATCTATATCATTTGCTCTACCATTGGTACTTTCTGAGAAGATAGACCTTGAAAGTACCCTCTTTTTCCCGCACTTTCCCCGATTAGCTCCATAATTATGACAAAAATGGGAAAAAGTTATACAGACGACCCCTATTTATTTTCAAAAATACATATACATACATGTCAATTTTCATAGATCTAGATCCCATAGAAAGAACGTTATAACCATTTCCTTGATTCAGCCAATTTCAGGGTAGACGTTTCCTTTCAGCTTACTCATTGTTTTAACTTTCTCATTTTATTGATAAAATTTAATATTCCTGTTTTAATTTGTTATAGACATGATTGAGTTTCTTTAAAATGTAATGGAAAGCTGCAATATTAAATTTTTGGAAAATGTGGCTCAGGCATACATCTAATAAATTTTTATGATTGATAATTTAATTTTTTGTGATAAACTTCAAGATAACCTGTTAATCTGAAATGCTAAGGTTGTTTTTGGTTGAAATGTCTTTCGATTACCATGGCAATTGAAAGAGTTGAATCTTTTCTGTCATATTGAGTAGGTGTGTTTGTCATAAATGCAGAATGAACATGCACTGCCTACAACATGAGGATTAGTGTGTGCAGATTATGACCATCTTGAAAAGCGTTTGTAAAGTGTGTGATTTACTTTTTGATTGTGTAGAAGTAATTGGAATAATCAAGAACAGTAATTATTGATATTGATGTAAATCAGTGATATAAACCAAAGCTATTAGATTTAAATTTTAATATTTTTGATTTTGCTTTGTTCATTTTGATAAATTAGATGGCAGTGGATTATTAGAGATGAGAAAGTTGGGCCACAGTAATCCAAACTGTGAGAGTGAATGCCACTAACTCCAACCTTCCGCCATGTGCTGCAAAAATATTGACCCGGAGGAAAGATTAAGAGCACCAATTTCGTTGGCCATAACTCAGTGGGGATTGTAGCACTGGTACACTCCTCTTCGCAATGAGAGGAACCACAGGGTGGGAGTATGATTATATTGAGTCATTGACATTTAATATTGAATCTGAGTTTTGATTTTTTGTAGCCCATGCAGCATTTGGTATTGAAGAATTTTTTTAACAAACTCAGTGTGAGCTCCATTTCATAAAAAAGGGCCTTTTGTGATTTTTTTTAATCCTGTTGAAAATATTTGTTTGAAATTTTTTTTTCAAAGTTGAAAGATAATGTTTGTAATCTTTGGGTCCTTGGTATTTTGATGTTTATGTTCAAGTGGTGAGAGGTGATTTTTATTTTTTGAAATGTTTAACTGAATGAGATAGATTAAGCTCATTTCCTAATGAAAGCAAGATGTGCATAAAGTTGATAATCAAATACTTGTTACTTATCTCTTATTATCATTGGTATTGATTAAAAGCTATTTGATCCAAAAGCAACCCCCTTTAGTCAGATGATGGTGTCATTCTTTATCATGATGATATGTCTTCTGGGATATATTAATTAATCAAAGTTTTCCAGGAAGAACTTGGTTATGTTTTGTTGCTTCATCATCTATATTCTTCTCTCTACCATTGTTCCTTCTGCATTTGAATTTATTTATAGGTCAACAGCACCATTTGAGTGGCCATAGGTTGCATCAAGTATAGATATTGATGAAAAGTTGTATTTATTCATCAAAATAACACACACACCATGCACACATTCTTTAATGCCAGTACTCAGTAGTTGAGTGAATGCTTTTTGCTTAGATTTTTTTTCATGTTTTCAGATGTGAGATTAAACCGCGTAGAAATCAAAGACTTCATGCCTCCTACCCTGAACGACGTGCTCAAGAGGTACAATGTTAAGAGGCACGTAGAGAAACTGCAGGTCGACACTGCCTCGGCTTCTCCAGGTTTCATTAGACGCAAGTACCTTGAGAAGGTAATTGTTGATCTTATTTAGGTGGTAACGTGAATATTTTGCACTAGTGTTCTTCAGACAAAATTGGACTTATACTTAGATGAATCAATGTTGAGGTGTGTAGCTGTGCAAATTTTAAAATTGTAGTTAGTAGATTGTATTACTTAAGTTTTAAAATACAGGTCTTGTTGTTTTTTCTTGTGGAAAAGTTAAGCTTAGATAAGGTTAGAGCTTATGTTATTTTGGTTGTAGTGTAAATTGTTTTGTTGGTTTTCCAGGCGACAAAGTTAGACATACTTCATTATTTTGGTTTTAGTGTGAATCTTTTAGCTGGTCTTCCTGCTAGGACGGTGGGCAGTGGTGCTCCAGTGCAGGCATAAGCAGTGTGGTTGCATTATTCAGCGTCCAGCCTGCATGCTAGCTGAACAATTTTTGCATGAACGCCAAGTAAGCAAAAAAGAAAACATTCTATTCAATGGTAACGAGGTAGAATAGACATATGTTCATGTCTTTTGCCTCATTATCAAAGGATAGAATTAATTTTTACCTCATGGCTGGCAAGAGTTGTTTTTGGATTTATACTCTGTGTTACAGAGAAGACTAAATTCAGTGAGACACCCGGTAGGTTCTTCACCATTCTATTCGGAATTCTATCCTATTTCTTTTTGGAGAACATTCATGCCACTTACATATTATCAATATACTAATGAAACATTATCACCAAAGCTCTTTAGTAAGGGGGCAACTATCCTACTTTTAAGGATTCTTATGAGTAAAATAAAGTGACATAATTTAAAACTTCAACATAACTAAATTCCAGCGTGTTCTAGTACACAGGTCTCATGTAGCAAAATTATGTAATTTACTAAGATTGTCTGAACATCTTTCCGCCTTCGTTGGTTATGTGGTAATATTGAATAAATTGCTATGCATAGTGTGTGGTTAGCTGTGTCAAAAACTTGAGCTTTCTTTTTGATGCCATAACTGAGCATGGACTAGATAGGCAACACATTGCAGCACATGTGTTGATGCAAAATTGTCTTGCTGTGTGGAGTCACAAGGTATTCATAGAACGGATAGAGTAAGTGTAAAATAACACTATGTACAGTTCGAATTTTAAATCGGTCGACATGCTGCAGCTTTTATTTTAAACAAATTTCATTGCATTTACTAATACTGGGTTCTAGGAGTGTTCAGGGAAAGGCTCAGCTTATGGGCTTGGTAGTGAATGTGTTGAAATATTTCAGATTTTAATGTACGTTCACACTAATTTTTTTTTTCATAACTCATAGCATCAGCCCATTAGGTCCCAAGGTCTTCTTTTACGACCAGATGAATTGCAGTTCAAATTCATTTTATTCCTCCTGAAATATGTGCCCTAACATGTTCTCTGAAGCTCATTGACAAGTAGCAGTTCCTTCTGATGTTGGTGACGACCTGATGCCAGTGCTAGGCTAATGACGGTGTTTGTGATAACAATATCATAAGAAAATAATTCAAGCAGTAGAGAGTTAGCAAATTGGAACTTGTGCAGGCATCAGACTGCATGGCGGAGTTGTGTGAGGGCACGGAGAGCGACAGCAGAGGGCTGGTGGGGGTGGAGGAGTTCTTGTGCGAGAGGCTGGGTGACGTCACCGCCGCCGTCAGGGTGATGGTGGCGCCCTTCCATGCTCGACAGCCAGGGCTCAGGGTCTCCAAGCGCAAAAAGGGGGTGAGCTTCTGATACTTTAACCTATTTTCTCAGGCGCTTCATGATAATCTCATGTCAACTTGATGTTTTAATTTTTTTTTTGCATGGACATTGAGTAGTGGTGTCTATTGTGTCAGGCACTCCACGATAAATGTTCTGTCATGTTTAAGTGATAAAAGTATTAATACCTCATTATGCAAACTTTCAGGGAGTGTAAGTAGTCATTTCCGAGTGCAAGTAGTCATTTCCGAGTGCAAGTAGTCATTTCCGAGTGTAAGAAGTCATTTTCGAGTGTAAGTAGTCATTCCCGAGTGCAAGTAGTCATTTCCGAGTGCAAGTAGTCATTTCCGATTGTAAGTAGTCATTTCCGAGTGTAAGAAGTCATTTCCGAGTGTAAGAAGTCGTTTCCGAGTGTAAGAAGTCGTTTCCGAGTGTAAGAAGTCGTTTCCGAGTGTAAGAAGTCGTTTCCGAGTGTAAGAAGTCGTTTCCGAGTGTAAGAAGTCATTTCCGAGTGCGTTTCAGAACACGTGATTTAATATAACAACGTTGAAATAGGATTTAGTCTTCTTCTTTTTCCTTGGTTTCATGTTCTCTTTGTGGTTGCCAGATGAGAACATCGCTGCATCAGAAGAATTTGTGAGGAAAAGATCAGCACATGATCTGGTAATTACATTCTATGTTCCGTAGCACCTGACCAATGCGTGGTATTTCTACCGCTATTGGGTATGGTTATGTCAAATCATTTCAACGCGTTCGTGATATCTGCATCACATGAGCAATTATCTAGACTTCACCTTGGTTCATGCCGAGGTTATAAAATGAAAGAACAGGATAAGCTACCTTCAAACTTCATTGTACACCCTTTGTAAAATTTGACATCAATAGTTTCAATCACAGGTTATCTTCAGTGTTGGAATATTTATTTTAAAAAAATACACAGAAGATTGTAATTAATTTTATTTGTGAATAATTTGAAACTTAAAGCTTCTAAATATTGTTCTTGTATTTTCCATTGTGTAGGAAGAACTAAGTTGCGTCTCTAGAAGGCGCCTCGTTTTTTTTCTCAAGTTTGTGAGTATTATGGGAAAAGGAGTGTTCAAATGCTCATGTATGCTACAATAATTTCTTGACATATCAGAGCTGCAAGAGAATTGCAGTGTAGTTTTCTTTAATTGGAGTGATGTCAGAGTTGACAAATCATTTTGATAATTTGAGATTTTTATTTACTTACGGATCTTTCTTGTAAGGTTCACTACTGTCTTTTTTCAGTGCCTATTACTTCCTTTTTCAATTTTCATCTTCTTTCATCAACTTTCTCCATATTACTGTTTCTAAGCACTAGTTGTGTATATGCCCATTTGCTTAATTCCACTCCAAGTGGTGCCTTTTTCTGTCTCCTCATGGCAAGTGGTTGCGGTTAGGTAGGCTTTGATTAACATAGAATATAATGTATAATTTCTCGCTTTCACTGATATTTCTGTTGGTAATTGTGCAGCATGAGCAGGTAAAATCCGTCAAAACGAGAGTGGAGCTTTCATGTTGTGTTCATGAGTTGCAAATGTCAAGCACTCATGTGCCTTAGATTTTCTGGTTGAATGCCCCGTTCTGCTGTGTGTCCGACTCGATGCTCATGAGGCTGGAATAAAACAATGTTGGTGAAATACTTAGCTTGGGAGTCAGTCTGGGTAGAAACTACAACAGAATACACAATATTCTTACTACTGTGCAATTTCCTGTAGCCACCTTTCTATAGCCTTCAGAAAGAAAACTAATACCTAGCCTATGAAATACTTCAACTTAGCCTGTCTGTATGGAAATTTCAACTGGAGACGGAATATTCTCACTACTTTGAAACTCTCTTTAACCACTCTCTTCAGAAAGAGCACCAACACACTCACATTACTCACAACCGTGGAATATTGTACACGGAATAACGTCGTTACCTCGACTGTGCAGGGCTGGACACACCTGTGCACGTTGGAGGAGCTTGTGGTCATCTCAAACAGCGCTCGGCACCTGACCTTGGAGGTGTGCAGGCAGAGCGGCGTGCCTCTCTACTTCCGCATGCCCAGCGTGCAGAGCCTCCTGTCTTTTGTGAGCTGCGTGTCCGGCTACTACAGGCTCTTCAAGTGCTGGACCTTTGATTTGTGCAAAGAGGTTCCCGCTCCAAGTCTCGCTCAGCTCAAAAAGAACAGATGTCATGGGCCTGTTGGGTGAGTTTGTCTTCAGCTCTGGGTTGTTTGTGCTTGCTTTTTATTTTGTATCTTTTGTGCTTTGAGTCTCTTCTCACTGAAGTATTTGTTTGAGAGCTCATTCCTCTTATTATTTATGGAGAATTAATAGAGTGATCTACTTGTATTATTTTCATGGCTTGATAATTTCTCTAAATAATTCTGCATTGCATTGTCAATGTTGTGCTCTTCAATTTGTTAACCAAAATTTTCTCTGAGTGTAAAAATTGATGATCGTTTTAACATTTAATTTAGAGAGTTTAACATTTATGAGAGAGAATATCAGAATTTAGTTTTAACATTGAGATCCAGGTAGTGGTTGTACCTCGAAATCTCTGTCTCCACAACTGGTTTTCCCCTGAGCCCTTACATTCAGTCAGTCACCGCGAAAAACATTCGGGCCTACCCGCAGCAGTAACCCTTAGATTTTTCTTACTTCTCTTTTTAGAAGGTTGTCAGTTGCCTAAGAAGTTTTTCGAGGGCGTCCAGGGATGGGTTTGTGCTCAGGACAAACGTCGGGTGGGAGTCCACGAGCTGCTGCCAGCAACGCCATCACCGTAGACTTGGCCCGGCCAGAACGCCTGGTGATCTCTTTAATTGGCACATTTTCCTGTCTCCAGACCAAAATCCTAGTTTTCTCCTCTTGGGACAAATATTAGTAAACCATGTTTAAAGAATTGGAGGCAAATCATAGGCCTGAAAAGCTGTAGCTTTAAAATCCTGGGCACAGTGCTCAGGAGGAAACCTCTACAAAAACCCCCTCTGCCTCTCAAACGACACTGAGGGGCCAGATAGTCTTCCATGTGGTCCCCAGACTTACTGAGAAAGATGCCAAAAATCGCCAGCAACAGCAACTGACTATTATATAGCTTACTCATCGCAAATAGCATACGTACCTCGGTTCCAAACCATTTTACCGATTAGGTCCTAATCTCTTTTGCTCTGACTGTAGATCATAGGCCCATGTTCATTAGGGCTGCGTAACAATTATTTGTTGTCAGCATCGTCTGTTTGTGTAGATAGACTCTAGTATAACAGTCTATTCAGCCACATCTGTCAGCTAGCGTTCCTATCATTCGTCTTTTCATTTGAATTTCTCTCTCTTCCCAGTAATATCTGTTGGTATTTGACTGCACCAAACGTCATCAAATGGTGTTGAGCAATTGTGTTCAAAGCTTTTCACTGTTTTCAATCAGTCTGGTGTTGTGATTTACTTTACTTTTAATTTAAACGTGTAATTCTAAATTTGTCTTCCATACAGCCTAGATTTTTCTTTTTTTCATTAAAAAGGGCTCAAATTTCCTCGTCGAGCAATTGTATGAATGATCATACTTTCTCAAAGTGGCACCATTTTCACTCGTTTGCCTCGTCTTTTATGCATCCATACCCTCTTCCAAATTTCCAGTGCCCAGAAACAAACCCAATTCTGAAAGGACCTTGTAATATCAAAGTCATTTTATTGTACTTCTTCAAAGCTTTTAGTATACTTATACTAATTTCAGGAGAACCGCGTCATAGAAAACTCATTTTGTTGTAGCATTCTAAAACTTGGTGTAACTTTTACCAATACTTTTCATATGAGGACTTTGAAATGACATCAGTCGTTTTTTGCCAGCTGGCAGTTTGCCCATGCCAAGCTACAGAGTAGATGCAGGGGGGAGTCCGGCGTAGGGCTTCTGAGGCAGTCATCCCGCCACCACCATCGGTACAAGCTCGATGTTTTTGTTGACAAGAAGTCGCCTATCAAAACCTTCACCATTTACTCTCATGATGACGAGGTTAGTTGCTTCAAATTTTCTTCTCACTCGGCTGAAATTCTGTGTTGAAATGGAAAAAGCTATAGCTTGCTGTTTGCTTGTATTGAAGTTAGGCGATTGCTCCTTGACTCAGACCATGTTTTGTGTGTGGAATTGAAGATACAATTTTCGCAATAAATTGATCTTGTCACCAGACGCTATCAACTATGACGCTATGAACTATGGACGCTAACTATGTCAGACGCTATCAACTATGGTTATGGTGTCTGAGCCGCCAAAACACTAGTTGCTCATAGAAGATATAATTTGTAACCCATTCCAAATTTGACGGTTCTACTCATGTAAATCTGGTGTGACTTTTTAATGGTGTAACAGTACAGTTATAGAACGCTTCCCATTCTTGTGGTTATTCCATTAATTTGTAAACTTTTTGTCCAGCCGGTTTTTAATTTTTCCTGATTTTGTTCCTCATTTTTATGAACATTTCACAATGGAATTTATCATCTAGATCAAGAACATAGCCGGTCTGGATTTTTGCTTCAATTTTCTAAATGCAATGTGTTGTTGACACTTGAAAGAACATTACTTGGTGGTAACAGTAAAAATTTGCTTCCAGCTTTGGTGAATTTGAACACTAGAACTGATACGGCTCTATGACTAGCACAGAATATTTACCTCATCAATTTAACTGTTGAGTGATATTGTTTTAAATATCTGAATTATTTCTGTGTGACAGCAACAATAGGACATTGTTTTACATAGGTACTATGTTACTAACTGTAAGAAATGCTAAATATTGTAGGAAGTGTCCTATTTTTTTCAGCCTATTTTCTGATATATTTAGTTTTTAAAGATTTGTTCTGTCTTTTGCATTGTACTTGACGATTCTAGCCTTTTGGACTAAGGTATTGCCCATTTATACAGTTCACGATAAAAGATGCTGGGGTGGACCGAACGTTTGACTCTCTGCAATCGTTGATCAAGTACTTGATAGATGCTGGTAAGAACACCGAGCAACTGGAAGACCATGACAGCAAGTACAACTCTGCCGCCTCTCTCGCCGTTACTTCATCTAGCTCCCCGGCTCACAGCATCCAGTCTCTGGACAGCGGCACTCTCGAGAAAGAGAGCAAGCGAGGGCTGAACGTTCAAACCAAGGCTGCTGATACTATTGTAAACGGGTCGTCTTCTCCCAGCAACCGTCGAAAGACGCCCCAGGTTTGGCTTGGGAGTCACCTTAAATTAAAAGAATCATCTTTATTCATTTGCTTCGTTTTACAATCGCGTTTTGTTAGCAGTTACCATGGGTTTTTCAGTCTTAACTCAAGGGGAGGGAGTGAAATGTGAAGTCTTTGAGTAGGAAGGTTTATTCATATTACTTCCCCTACTCGTCTTCTCGGTTTCCAGCCCCACCAAAGAAGCTGCTTGCTAAGGCAAATACCGTACCACTTGTGCGTGCTGCAGATTTGAGTGCACATGTTAGTCGGAATCAGACGGTATCCTATCTACTGAAGAATACATTTCTGCTTCTCATCGCGGATGAGAGTCGGCTCATGTACTTTTATACATGGCCAAAACATCGTTCTATCACCTTGGGTGCTTTCACATTCTAGCAAACAAATTAGGTACATAAAATTCGAGTCATTTTGTGGGAGAGAGAGCAGAAAGAAAACTTAATTCATTATTTTTTATCAATTTTTTGTTCTACGATTTATTCCTGAAATGGCAACATGTCCCACACGTAGGTATATGTATAAATTGTTTTTCGGTGGTTGATGAAAATAATATTTACTCCAGCACGAGCAGTGACTGCTGTTAACAATCTCAAAGGACTCAAAATTTTCTTGTTCTTGAATCATGAAACCTCTTTAGTTTTTATTAAACTTTGAGAGTTTTTTAATTAAAATTTTCAAAACTTTTTAAAGAGCATCGAAATCCATGGATGTGTGTAGTTGACGTTGGAGACCAGTTCCTTATCAACGTTAATTACAGAAGAAGAATTAATTTCGTGTGTAAAGTGATGAACGAAAATAACTTACATTTTTCTCATAAGTTTCATATTTTCAAGCATGTGCTTGCACCTCTTAGGAGGCATAAGGTAGGCAATTGGCTTAGGTTAACTATATTTGTGTATCCTATGCTATGGGGACTGGCGCCCTCTGGAGGGATACTGTTAGGTTACCTCAGCTTTCGATTCGCAGTCTTCTTACTAACTTTCAAATTTGAAGTAGCAATAGTTATATCTTTATTTTTTCCTCTGATTTGTCATACTTTCATTTTGTGAATAAGTTTGTCAACACTTCATCATTGTAGAGCTTCTTAGTCTGTGATTAAATGAAGATCAACCTCATTGGTTTGCAATGAAATTAAGAACATGAATATCCAGGCTAAGAGGCTGTGATGGTGTGTTGCATACTGCAGGTGGTACTGTCGAGGCTGCTACCGCCATCTGAGTACGACAAGCCCGAGCTGCTCCTGCTGTGTGCTGGTGAGGGGCAGGCGACTGACAGTCTCGAGCAGGACCAGGGCCCTAAGGTGGGTCACTAAATGGGCCTTCACCTCTGCTAATGGTAGATACTCCGTGTAACCGTTCAATTTTTTTTATGATGGCACAATATATACGGCCCTAAGAATCACACGTTACCAAGCAGTGTTTTTTTAAAACGCCATAGAATGGCTTCTACAGAAAAGTGAAATATCTTCGTTGGTTTCGCGCGCTTCGATGGGAAATTGTCGTACGCGCCCTTTCTTGCTGGGAGAAATAACCTATGCGTACAGAAAAGAAGTAATTATGATGAAGTCAGATCTTAACGTAGAGGTTCAGTAAGTCTACTGAAAAAGAAATAAAAAACGTTTTTTTGGGAATGGTTTTCTGAACCAACCCTCAGTCCCCTCACACTCGCCTCACCCATAGCCATTTAATGGAGCGTTGCCAGGCCCCTCTTTGCGATCGCTGCTTGGTACAGCATGTATTGGTTGAGTGTCTTCTTTTTTCCGATGTTCGTTCCCGTTATTACCCTGGTTTACAGGGCGCTGACTCTGATTTTGTCTTATGTAAAATGTTGGGAGAACCGACTCGTGGACGTTTTAATCATTGGCGACTCATTAGTTATCTCTCTGACTCGTCTCTTGTGAACAAATTATAGTGCCTTTGTACACTGAGAATTTCGAAAGGATTTATAAAATTTGAATCCTTTTCTAGTCGTACAGTTCTTGGTGAGTCCTGCAATATTTGTGTTATTTAATTAAATTTTCCAAACTTTCGTGGCTGCGCGGAGGATGTTTTGATCGGAATACTCAGGGAAGACGAGCGCTCAGGCTTTAACGCAGCTGTCCCTGGAGAGGCGCAAGCTGTGTTCTGAGATTTAACAGGAAGCCGCGCAGTAACGCACTATAGCCGGGCGTGATACAGTCTTGAAAGGTTGTAGATGAGACTGCAATATGGCCGGCCGCGCTGCGTTGGTACCTCGGGGGTTTCAGCGTGGGTAAGGCGTCCGGCCATAATGGGTGGGCAGCTGAACACCCCCCTACTGGGATGGCTGCCCAGTGTGTTCGAATGTACTGTAGTATGAACAAAATATCAATGGGGAGACGATTATAATCTCGAGTTGTAATTATAATCATGATCATATAATTTTCCATGACCAAATAATGTTGATGTCCATCTAACGTGGTAAGTCGGAAAAGCCTGATACTGATTAAATTATGTGACCTTTGGTGCGATATACCTCTAATAACTGAAGCGCTAGCAAACCAATGTTACTACTACTTGACTGACTGGCGCTAGCATTCGCCCAATGTTCGCACCGGCTGCGGCCGCTCACTAGTTCTTAGTCTGCACCTCTCAGTAGTATGGGTCAAGCTAAAATTTCTCGCTCACACGCTTAGTATTGTTTTTCTTAAATAAGTGCCCGTGAAAGAGTTACCTTTCATCAGCTTTGCCATAAAATGTATGTGCCTATGAAGTTAACTCATAAAATATTCTAGATAGTTTTTCATTACAAATTATACAATTTAGAGATCAAGAATGTGTGACATGAAACATTTTATTTAATAATTGTTGTTGCAGTGTAAATGATCCTATTTTACGCCTAGCTTTTCTTCTTCCTGTTGTACGCAATCAAAGAAAAGAATAACTGTATATTATCGTCCTGTTCTTCTACGTGGATCTCAATCTCTGATGGAAATTTTGTGTTTCAGATCTTCCGCTTTGAATCCTTTATTGCCGCCGATAATTCGAAGGTGATACGGGGCTCCTTTTACAACGTCATGTGTGCCCGCAAGGCGGCTGATGAGACCAAGCACTACGCTGTGAAGGTGCGACTTTGGCCAGTTAAGGGAATAAGGTCTATGAATTTTGCTCGTGTGCATAATGTTCAATCCCACGTGAATACATTTTTGTGGCGTGGCATACTTGAGCTGGTGTAGGGTTGGCTAATCAGGCCTGCATGTCGTGTTCACGTGCAGTGGTAGATTTCTTGTTTACATCCTCTCTTGTTCCTGCTACA
Organism: Platorchestia sp. MABIK; assembly: GCA_014220935.1. NCBI lineage: Eukaryota > Metazoa > Arthropoda > Malacostraca > Amphipoda > Talitridae > Platorchestia > Platorchestia sp. MABIK. Next base: position 35,185 of record JACJUY010007468.1, read on the forward strand.
TTCTCTCTTGTTCCAGCTACATTCTCTCTTGTTCCAGCTACATTCTCTCTTGTTCCAGCTACATTCTCTTTGTTC
>JACJUY010007469.1:0-43714 GCA_014220935.1 Platorchestia sp. MABIK
TCACATAAATAGGGTGGTACATCATCACATAAATAGGATGGTACATCATCACATAAATAGGATGGTAAAGCATCACATAAATAGGGTGGTACATCATCACATAAATAGGATGGTACATCATCACATAAATAGGATGGTAAAGCATCACATAAATAGGGTGGTACATCATCACATAAGTATGGTGGCATATCATCACATAAATACGGTGTAACATCATCACATCGATCGTTTTTTAAACACAATCTGCCAGGATCGTCACTGCGTAAACAGACGCTTCCAAACAACAGGCTTGAGAACTCGCAACGAACGTTTGCAGATCATTAATAGGCATTTTTTTGTGCCGTACTGCATTGTTGTCAACGTGAATAAGTGCAGCATTGGGCAGGATTGATGATCCTGAGCTACGAACAATAAAGATTGTTAGCTGGAACGTGCTGACTACGACAATCAGCACGGAGAACAATCGTGCTGTATGCGGCAGACGAGCGCCTCTACGAAGCAGGGATTGCAGGCTGATTTTCTTTAAAGAAGATTTGTGTCATTCAATACGACGCTTCATTACGGTAGTCTTGACTGAACTGATTTTACTGAAAAGGTTTTGTGTAGTTCAGAAAAAGTTTTACTATGCTAGTATTAAAGACCTGATTTTCTCTATAGAAGATTTTTCAGAATTCAATTTGATTTTGCACAAGGTTTCACTATGGGAGAAAACACTGGTTTTGTAGAAGAATGTTTTATGTAGTTCTACACTGGGTATGACTTTAGCAGTGTTGAAGCTGGATTTATTGAAAAGGTATTGTGTGGTTCAAAATTAACTTTCTTTATAGTAGCTTTGAAAAAACTGGGCTTTATTAAAAGGTGTATGTGTAGTTCAATACAAGGTTTCTCAATCCGCGTCTTAGAAAATTACTTTAAATGAAAAAATTGAATAATTTATAAAAAGCCACGTTATTTTAGTGAAGAAACGTTTGGTTATCGTTTAAATGATGATTTTGCGAGATTGATGAAATGATTCAGCCCTCCCTAACCATAACATGGTGTTCCAATTTAAGAAAAAAGTAATATATTGTTCAGTGTGGAATTAAAGAATTGGGAATCTATGCACAAGGTGTGTCCTACATTCTGCACATTGAAACAGTAAAATTGAAATAATTTTATGAAACATGATGGAAATCAAGGAAAAAAGCAAAAAGTAATAGGAAAAAAAACAGTAATAAACAAAAAAAAAATCTGTGATGAAGAAAAAATACTATTCTATTCCAACAAAAGCAAAGGTCTACGTAATCATACGTTCAGGACCTAGTAACTTTCGCTGGGAATGCCAATTCACATACTGGGTTGGCTAAAAATTTCGTTCATTTTCTAGTATCTTTTCGGTCTTCTAAAGATCATTTTAATATTCTTATTATCTAAATCTTGCATTCCGTACAACGAGCATGTTTACGTCAGTGAGTTACAACTTCCAAGTAGAGAATCTCTAACATTTTTGTTGGCATTCGAGCTCCTGATATGGTGGACAAAGGAGAGCACTACCGACATCTAATGTTTTTATTTCTGAAAAGGAAAGAAAGCAACAGGCACTTGCAGAAATATGCGCCATGTGTATGGGGTAGTTTCTTTCTTTCCCTCTCTGAATGTTACCAATTGTTAACCATTTCATTCCCTACTGATATATTTGCAAAGACACAGAAAGAAACAAAAGAGGTGCATTCGACCCAAATGCGTAGGCGTCGATAGATCTGTCAAACGCTTTCTATGCAAATGAATAGAAAAAAATTGATGGCGTTTGCAACTCGTCTAGTGGACTCAGCAATGGCTAATGTTCACCACAGCGCGTTCGTGTTGGTATACACACTCGAAAATAAATGAAAAAGAAAAATTAACAAGTCCTGAAGCACAAAGTTCCCGAAAAACCGAACTTGTTCCATATGGAACTAAAGAGCAGTTCACGTGCACCAGATAAATGGGCTGTCCTCACAGCGAGAATAACCAACCCTCAGCCTTCTTTGTACAGCTGTTTTGGACGACATGGGCTTAGCTCGCTGACAGACAAACACCAGACAACTTTGTGGCAAGAGGTTAGTGTTTCAATTGAATTGAAATGGTCACCGAGAATGTAGGATGGCGAACCAGAGAGCGCAAAGACTTCTTAATTAGGCACAGAAGCGCAAGTTAAGTGGCCGGGATGCCTGCGCACAGAGGAGTGCGATAGCGGCAACAGGGGGAGTCTGTGAGATCAGGCATCTCCTTCTGTCGCCCTGTGCTGCTTCAGATAAACGAGTTAGATTTACGACTCAAAGTTCAAGAAGAAGTAATGCAGGGGCACAGGTTAAGGATCGCGTTCCGTAAAAAGTGGAAGTTCATAGAAAGAAGGAAGACATATTGCGGCAAGTAGTCGCGCTGGACAAGTTAGGGACGATTACGAGGAGCAACTTCTTATTGATAGTTGAACTCGTCACGCCGCACAGGGACTTAAAAAGAAGTAACCTGCTGCATTCGGCACCGAAGACAAAGATGTTACCTTATTTGGAATAAATGGAAAAGAGACACGCACCTCATTTCTGGGAAAATTCAAACTACTGCATTGCAAACGCAAACTCGTCAATGCCACAGACTAATTTTAATAATAAAGTGGGCTGCTTTGTTCCTAGTTTGGTCACATTTCTAGTGCTAATCCATGCTGCAAATGAATCCTGTAGAGCCGCCAGCCTTCAAATTTGTATCGAACTCCATGTTTACAAGTCAACAAAATTGTCTTCTCTCGGCGAAATTGAGCAGAATGATGAATAAAAATGACATATACGGCAAAATTTCTTGCAAAATTTTATAGAAACTCAGAAAATTTGTAGGAAAAAGTCAACTATAAAAACAATCATGAGAAAAATGTACCCGCCATTCTCTCTGACTTTTGAAAATTGGCTCGGTAGATGACAGTCTGAGTTCAAGTCGAGCTTCGTACGGCGTAAAATTAGTTGCTTGATGGCTGTGATTTCGATACTTTCAGCCATCACGCTAGGACATAGAAATTACATTACATAGAAATTAATGAAAAGCGCCCCGGTATTTGTTCGTCTCGTCCCCTTCGATCCATCCTTTGTAGGGCGTTCTGATTGAGAAAACTTCGAACGTTATTACTCCATCAGAGATCTTTGGTTGAAGAGAAGAGGCTAATATACGTGTTGGTAAAACACTTCAATCTGGTCCCTACAAGCAACTTTATACGTGTGAGATCAAAGGTAAGAGTAGAAAAATCGAGGCACACAAACAGAAATAGATACGCTAAAGCACAAACGTGTCTCAATCTTATCTTGGTAAACGCAAGTATCTAAATTGGCAGAAAAATTCATCTATCGAAAATATAATTCAACAAAGACGAATGAACATTTCACCTACAGTGTATAGTATCACTGTACGCTAAACATTTGTCGAAATTACAAATTGTCAAAAAGAGATGAACACACCACGTCTCACAAACATGCTTCCACTTTCTTTTTATCTCGTAGTTAGATTTTGAGAACACATCTCACTATTCAGTAATTTTATTAATTTAACAATTAGTCAAACAGAAATACGCAAATTTGTTTATTTTACACACAAATTTTGGACTGATACACAAGTCACAGTAACTGCAGATCTATTCAGTGAGCAAAACCCTTCCAAAAGGCAACGTCTATAAGCTACCAAGAAGTATAAATAATTTCGTATTAAATTCATATATAAAACCTTAGAGATAATAACAGTGTCATTATTCGAAAAAAATCCGAACATTTACTCATATGAAAGCTACATGAAAGCATTCGTAAGGAGGTAAATCCCACGTAGAAATGAAATAAAGTAATTTTCTTGAACAATTTATTATTGAGTCTTAGTTAATTAAAACCTCCCTTACTACAATAAAGACATTCAATAAGAGGAAGGATAAAGGCACCATTTTGCATGGAGATAAAGGAAACGCAGAATCTATGCACTAGTGTATTCCCGCACAGGAAGTAGTGAGTTGAGAAAAAAGGTTTGGAAACGAGATAAGAATTGATGAAGAAAGTTAGAGACGCTGAAAAACAGGACAACAGTGACCGAAAAAAGAGGTTCTCATCAAAACAGAAAACATTTTATTTCTTCAAAAAGAAGGCCTACCTAACCTTCAGCTCGTGACCTCCCCATTTTCCCCTAGGAGCGATTTTCTTGAACAACTGCATCGCTCAGCGGTGTAGTTTCTAGCCCTCGTCTGTGCTCAGCTCGATACTTTCCTAGAGAAACATGCAAAAATTTCCCATTATTACTCTCCTTCATCAGCTAAGAGTGGCCGTAATACATGAGCGTCACAACAGTTTTTTTACTGAGCTGCTGAAGACGAAATTTAACTAAAATAATATCTGACCAACTATAGAAGAACATAGAAATACTTGATTTCATGTCCTGCATAGGAAATCGCGCGGCCAAAAGGCCTGTGCCTGCTAAAGCAAAACTTTTAACTTTAAAGAAGAACAATGAAAATTTATTGAACCTGTTTTATTCAATGCATAAATGGAGTGTGTAGTGCAAGTGATCCTCGTGAATGAGAATGTAAACGACTTTATAAACCAAATTTATCAGCAGGACTTTTCTACCGATAAAGTCTAGACTAAACGAACAGCAAACATGCTCACGAAAACACAAAATTCCTATCCTTCAGACGCTCACAAAAGACTGACGGAGTTGTAGAATTTGATGTTCACAAGCGCGAGCAGCCTTGCTTCGTTGCGCAGCGTACGGCGCCCCAACGGAGCAACACTAAAGGCGGGAGTGATCCAGAAATACTGCAGGGCCAAGTCCGCTTATTAATTCAATCTAGAGTAATCTGCTGGCGTAGAATTAATGCCCTGTAATTGCATTAATAAAGCCGACGATGGGAGAAGGGAGCAGAGCTCAGCGTGCGGCAGAGTGTCGGGTCAGAGGAGCGCCACGAACATTCCTTCAATCTTTTTGGCTCGAAATTACTTCTGAGCACTAATTCTAGACCAAGAGTGTTAACACGAGAATAAACTCTCAAGCCAATCGGTGCCGGAGGGCTAGCGAGAGTTATAGGAGAGTAAAGTCTGCGAAGACATTGTATTACATTGCAAGCAATTGAAATCACTACTACTAAAAAGGGAAAAATTTCTCTATGTGTTGAAAAGACACATTTAAGTTCAACAGGTGCATCCTTGTACGGAACTAAAACCTCTAACTATTATTAAAATTCAATAAAAACACAGCCTGTAGGACATCGCATGTTTTCCAATAAGTCAGAGAAAATGAAACTAATTTCATCATTCCCTGCGGGGGAAATATCAATTAATAAGCTGCAGAACTCGACTGTACCCGACCTAGCTTATATGAGAAGAAAATTGTCATACATACGAAATAAATTAGACTCAGGGCTTGAAAAAATTCATGAACGTATAAAAATTGAATTTATTCGAGTATCTCAATATTACCCCCATGGTAAAGTTTGTAGGCAGGTAATGAATGACAGACCTCGGCAAACGACAAAGAGATGCAGAACAACAATATTGCATAATGTATACAGGACAAATTTTCTTTTCACTGGCCGATGTGTGTAACATTTATAGTAACGCGATGTGATTTTCTGCGCATCAAAGACTCGTAGTTTCACAAAGAGAATAGCAGCTCGAGCAGGCTTACGATTCCACACAGTGGGAAGTTCCTCGCTTCATTTGTCACGCAACGTAGAGTTACGGGAAAATGTTCATCTCACGAACGAAACGAACTTGCGTAGAATGAAATCACACGCAAAATGGCTATATCTGCCATTTGTTCAGGACCTGCGTGACTAGGCTCATGTTATAAGCTCGTGAAGATTCATGAATGAATTTGGCTTGAAATATTGAATGCTCCTTAGGCAGGAGCTCTTGACAGCACATGATTCTGATTCTCCCTATAATTTTTTCAATTTCACCAAAACATTGAACAGGACGGCGTGGTGTCAGTGGAAACGTTGTATATGTTATCCAATTAGCCAAAGATACCTAAAAAAAACATTCTTTGTCCGATGTTGTCTCATATCACAGGAGCATAAGTCTCGTTTCGAAAAAGCTCATGTACGACGTAAACCAAGATAAACTTAGTACTGTAACTATCGAGACGTTTTAATATACAAATATTTCTCTAATAAAGAGTTACCCTGAATGTTAGCATGTTTCTCTTTAATTTATTTAAAAAAGTTATTAGATTAATTCAGTTTACACGCTAGTTTAAGACTCCCTAACTACAAAAAAGGTGTTGCAAGGAGGGGAAGAATGTAGGACCATTTAGAATGAACGTCAAGGAACGCAGAATCTATGCACAAGGTGTTCCCACTGAAGACCTCTCACGTATAGAAACAGTATTTTGAAAAATAACTTTCTGAAACAAGATAAAAACGTAGTACTTGATGAAAAACAGGACATCAGTGAGCAAAAAAAAGATAGTCAGTAACAAAAGATTAGATTATTATTTAGTTTAAGCCTCCCTATCCTCAACAAATGAGATCCAAAGAGAGGAAGGAAGAAGGCACCATTTAGTATGGAGTTAAGGGAACGTGGAATCTATGCAGAAAGGGCATAGAAACAGAAAGATGAGAAAGAAGTTCATGAAACAAGATCAAAGTTGAAGAAGAACGTAGTAGGTGTTGAAAAAACAGGACAGCAGTGAGCCGAAAAAAGTTGGTCCGTAACAAAACAAAAACCTATGTTATTTTAACAAAAAGAAAGCCTGCCTAACCTTTAGCTCGGGCCCTCACATTGTCCCCCTGGGAGCAGTCAGTAACAAAAACAAAAATGTATTTTTTTTCAACAAAAATAGGCATACCTAACCTTCAGTTCGGGACCTCACATTTTTCCCATGGCAGTGTTAATTACCACAAATACAATAGTTGTTTCTCCTGATAGGATTGAGATGCACAAAAATTTACAAAAGTCATATTTGAAAATGAGAAAGATGACAGCATTGATACATCACACCGGCCGCACAGATCTACGAGGTCATTTTACACTCAGACAAAAGTATTTAGAGAAAATAGTGCAATAATTTCTCTAAAAGAAATGATTTGAAGCTCCAAGAAATGAAAGTCACTCGAATTTTCTGAATGAACTTTCGTGTGGCGAACAAAATCTGGAAACCAGAGCGTGTCATGATTCGATGCCTGGAGATGCAGCAATTTGAAAATCAAAAATATCAAAACATTACATCCGCGTACAAACGACTTAATTAAAACAATGACATTTACCAACCGTAAATCAAAGACAGCTAGAAGAATTAGTGTTTCAAGGTTCCCAGTTCTCATGATAGTAATGAAGGCCCATAGCGTAAAGACCGCTAAAGTGATGAGACCGCATAATTTGATGGTTAACATTAAAAAAAAATCCCTTAATCGACCTTCGCAAGTCATTTCAATAAAGGAGAACACTTCAATGTAGAGAGCACTGGGGAGAAAGAATAAAGGCTCATCCAAAAAGAAAACTAAAAATGAAAAGGTAACCCCGAGCACAGGATTAATTTGAGAGGGCTGAATTTCATTTGGAATTAATTTGCGGTTTCAAACCGCAGGAGACGAAGGAAGTGAGAGCACTCAGTGGGCGGCAGAAACCCTTGGTCGCAGCCAAGGATTGATATCTATAGAGTTTTTTTTCTCTGTAAAGCCTAATGTTTTTTATTTCAAATAAAATTTGGCCTTAGGCATCTTGCAGCCCCGCTGAGTTACCAGACGCTGATTGTTTTTTATGGGTGAACCGTATTTGGAAACGGCCAAGCTAGATCATTTATGGCCGGAAAAAAACTGATATTCCTGTAGCGGCGGTAGTGTGGGCGGTAGCACTGCCGTGTGGGGAGACGAGAGAGCGTCCTCGTAGTACTCGTCCAAGTCTCTTGATCATCCTGTCTGTTGAGGCACCAGCGCAAGACTACTATGGTCATGCGTGGGCAGCAGTTCGGACAACATCATTCCAATGTAACTATAAAAATCCCACGATATCTTCAGAACTCAATAAGTTCCTTACGTGAACGAAGACTTGTAATTGAGATGGTAATAATTATAAATCAAGTGATCTCACTCACCTACTGAAATACCCACCTACTGAAATACTAATTTTACTACTAATAAAAACAGCGAGAATGCTGTCAAATGCCGAGAGAGATACAAAACTGATAATAGAACCAAAAAAATACAGATCATTAAATTTGCATTACTATGGTTGGCTGATAGAACGAGGTAAACTATGTCTAAGAATGACAGCTCTGATAGATGTCATGAGATAAATTCCTGAAAAATTTCAATTGTTAGCACAAGATGCATGAGATACATCGTACACATTCCAGTTTACGCCATAAACCAGTTCAAACTGCCTCGCTCATTCGTTACTTGAAGCCAGCTGCGTGACCAAGAATTCCAGGAATGCACCCTATTTTCAGCTCCTAATTATTCCAACTCGACATAATTTCTGAGAAGGCTCCCACACACAGACCCAGCTCCCCTAACCGTTCCTCATCAGCCGCTCTTTCCTCAAAAAAAAAGCCACGTTCTCGTAATCGTGGTCACTGCACCAATAATTTGGACTCGCAGCTCTTGAATTTTTTCGGATGTGGCAGCTGTCGAGTCTGGCCAAAGATCGAGTCCATGACCAGGTTGGTTCAGTGGCTGATATTACCGAAACACGTCTCTTCAGAACCTAAGTTTTTTAATGTGCATAAAGTACAGATGAATTTGATTACGGTGCAATGGAATCGAACTAACGCGATGAAATTATTGCGTGTGGAGGCCTGTAAAAATTCCAAGATGCACGATCAGTGATTAAGTGAATTATTATTTCAGTGAATTACTATATCCTGAATCCTGAAATTTTGAGGGACTTTCATATTACGGGTTTTCATATTTCATATCCACAGCCATTAATAAACTTGCACAAATTCAAAAATTCATATGGGTAAATTTTTACGCTAATAGTTCCTCACATCCCAAATCTCACGCATTTCCCTCATTAAGAGACGCACGCTCCTCACGTTCCTGAAGAGAGTTCGTGGACCCCTGTTGATCTATTTGACTCTCGGGGATCGCTTAGGATTAACGGCCTCGTAGAACAAAGGCCCCCGTTTCAGTACCACCAGTCCCACATCTGCGGTCATTAGCGTACAGTCGTAAATAGACCAGCGTTGTCATTTGCGCGGCCCCACCCCGCCTTCACTCGAAGCGCGTCGTCTAATAGCTGAGGGATCTGTGGGAGAGACCGAGCGCTGCACCCTTCGTCATCTGAGTCAGACGAGCCCGCGATTTCTCAATTTTATTCTCGTTATCCGATGGCCCAGCAGGGAGTCGCAGCTCTTTGTAATTGTAACCTCCCGATTTCATTTTTGCTACGCTAGAACTTTACAGGGAGCTTGGTCTCTTTGTAATTGATGATGTTTTTTGTCATGTATTCGTTATAATATCTCTGTAAATTGGAAGCCCTAAAGTGAGTTTCAATTGTACGTAATCGGGTCTTGCAAATTTTATCCGTCTCGAGGAATAAAAACATTTTAAATTTCTTTTTCACTGCTAGGAGTGACTAGGCTTAAGATATACTGTTTGAAGTATTTATCTTATAACTGCTGCATTTAAAAATTCTCGGCCCGTTGAACAATTTCTTTTCATTTTGTCTTCTAACTTTGGCTTTGTATGTGTTGAATCGCAGGCTCAAATTATCAATTATCATTACAAAAGCCTTCAAATGTGTTTATATCGAACAATGGCGGTGGTAGAAAAAAATCGAACAACAGATTTACTGTATGTAGAACACTAAAGAACAATACAAGGAAATCAAAACACCTAAGGATAACCAAAATTTAGGAGTTACACTAGACACTAGTATAGCCCATCCTTCAACTCGAAACCTTGAAGTGAAATTGATCCAGCTCAATTTTACCAATGTATTCGGGTAAAGTAATTTAGCGCAATCGGAAATAACTTTTGCTGAGTAGAAGAGAATATTGAACATAAGATATCAATAACACATTGAAGATATCCGTGAACGAGTCATGCTCCATAACACGTCATCAACAACCCTACGCAAAACGAGAAACATATGGTACAACACGTCCCGTTCCTCTTCACTAACTAAACTAAACAGATAACCTCCTCAAAGTGTTAATGATCCAGTAATGCATACCACAATTCAGTGTTATGACAATACTGTTAGAACATTGTGGATAGTCGTATAATTCAACACAATCTCAATAGTTTCCTTCAGAGAGCCGAACACGTAAGGTACAAACTACTGAGAAAAGTTAACTGTGCGATACATCTCACCACGGAACATCATTTGTTAGGTACTGCGGCCTGCTAGTTATGAGGTATCTATCACTCAGCAACAGAGGTACTAATGACATGCTAATCATGCATGTGGCAATTACCACTCAGGACCACTAATTACTCAGGTAACAAATGCATCGCAAGCAAACACAATTAGCATTCCTGCTCACTACCTCGAGATCTATGGAGGAGGTCAGGCATCTGTGCTCTTCCTCGACGGCGTTAAGGTCACACCTGCGATTCTGTCGCTCCGTCAACAAATATCAAAAACACCAATGTTTAAGCAACAAATTACGGAATAAAAATTTTTGGAGGTTAAAACAATGTACATTTTTGGAGGTTAAAAGCATTATGGTCATGTTAATAATTTAATATGTAAGTATAACATTAATATCTGTTAATTTTTGCGTCCGTAATTCCATGGTTCAATCAAATCAATGATTCACGGGAAAGGTCAGTTGAGACAACAAAACGCAACTATTTATTACAAGTAAAATCCACCTGCGGATAACGAACAAAATGTAATTCTACACAAGGCAATAAGCATCAAAATAGACGCCGTTTAAAATAACGAAATCAAAATTCGTGGAACGCAAATATAAGTAGAACATTAAAGTACACGAATATTCTTAGTCTGCCTCGAAATGCCATCAAAAAAATTAAAATTGGCACAGAAAACATAAATCTGCCATAATAGTCAAGCGAGAACGGATAAGAAAACTCAGACAGATACTGAAAAAACACCATAAATTAGCACAAATAAGAATTTCAGTCGTTCACAAAAATCAGTATAAATAAATAGTGATGTACCGATGTATCGGTATCAGCAAGTATCGGTCATTTTACTGGTATCGGTATCGGTTTCGGCAAAATCCGGCCGATACTTTACCGATACCTTCCCATAATATGTATTTTATCATAAAATTGAAAGTCATAAATCATGAAAGTATAAGTATAATCAAATAAAGAGCCCATTCATACCTAGTAAATTAGTTCGCTAACTGTTGAAACTACAGCGTTTAATCAAGCCCGCTAACTGAATTTATAACTTTGAATTCCCGATGAGTCACGTACGGTCAGTGAGAGCTATGTTCCATGAATAGTTGAACACAGTAGCGACATAAAATTATTATACTTTTACAACTAAAACCTATATAGTTTGACCCAATTTCCATTTCTCAAAGTATATGACAGGCTAACAAAAATCATACCGATTAAATAAAGTTGAAGGTGCATTTTAAAGTTTTTGTAAATTTAATAAAGAAGTAGCTTAAAATTCTATTTTAATTTAGCTTGTAAATCGTCAAATATTACGAAGCTAATAATTTTATTTTAATTTAGCATGTAAATCGCCGTACATTACGAATCTTGCATTTTTCTTCTATTTTAAGACGTTTGAAAAATTCACGAACAATCTTATAGTTGGTTGCGTGTTTGCGGATCTTTTCGGTTTCGTGGCCTATCGAATTTTGATGTTTTCTTTTCCCCAAAGTATGTATTTTGGTGTGAAAAACACGAAAATGATAATCATTTTGTGGACAAATTATTCGTTAAGTGTTCCTAACCTAACCAAGGGTATAATTTCAAACACCTCACTGTTAATCATAGTGAAAACTTGGTGGACCGTGCAACAGGTGCACACACTCAAATGATTGAGAGTTTATGGCACAGTCTAAAAATGAAAAAAACGTCAGGGAGTCACTCACCGACAAATGATAGATTCCTGTCTGTGTGAGTTTGCGTGGCAAAAGCGTACCGAGAAACGGCAGTTTTTTCATGAAATATTAATGGATATGAGCTTAATAAATTATTTCTCCACAAAATGGTTTTCATTTTCGTGTTGTTCACACCAAAATACATACTTTGGCGGAAAAAACATAAAAATTCGATTGGCCCCCAAACCGAAAAGAGCCGTGTTTGCTTCTGCACATTGTGTGTTAGTACATACATATACTGCTTGCGTTCACGCTGCTGTTTCTGAGACTAAATGCTACATTATATTACTATTTTAGGCCTGTAAATGTGGAAAAATATCATTTATAATTAAATTTAGTCGCATAATAACCTCAGTCGGCAAATAAAGATTGTTCAACAGTGAATACTTATTTGTTCATACATGCTAATTACGGTATCACACGACAATAGAGCGGAAAGATGACGCAACCGAAAAACTTTATGAGAGAAACGAATCAAACTATGACACTGGACTGCAGTGTTGCCAACTTAGCATTAAAGTACGAATCTATCACCTAGCAGGAAAAATAGCATTAAAATGCAAAATCTAACATTTTACAGGGCGATTTTACCATTATATTAAATTTAGTCATTTTCAATTGCTTTCTAGCATCTATTTGTTGACTCACGGTTACTCAACGACTCGTTGAAGTTTCGTCCAAACCTAGTCGAAATTTCGTCCAAGCCAAGTTGAAGTTTCGTCCAAGCCAAGTTGAAGTTTCGTCCAAACCAAGTCGAAGTTTCGTCCAAACCTAGTTGACGTTTTGTCCAAACCTAGTTGAAGTTTCGTCCAAACCTAGTTAAAGTTTCGTCCAAACCTAGTCGAAGTTTCGTCCAAACCTAGTCGAAGTTTCGTCCAAACCTAGTCGAAGTTTCGTCCAAACCTAGTCGAAGTTTCGTCCAAACCTAGTCGAAGTTTCGTTCAAACCTAGTCGAAGTTTCGTCCAAACCTAGTCGAAGTTTCGTCCAAACCTAGTCGAAGTTTCGTCCAAACCTAGTCGAAGTTTCGCCCAAACCTTGTCGAAGTTTCGTCCAAACCTAGTTGAAGTTTCGTTCAAACCTCGTTCGATTGTTTTGGTCCACTTTTGGAACCAGTTGCTATTAGAGCCAGTCTACATTACGTTGCAATACGATTAGAAACTCATATCTATCTAAAGGATTTCATTTCGTTTTTTTTAACAATATAGTTAACAGAGCAAGAGCAGTTTTATTATTCATAATCGAAAACCTAATTGTCAATATTGTTATATTATTAGATATATTAGTGAATAATTTTATTATAACACCCATGTAGGGCTTATAATGGTTTTATTTTAATATAATTTTAAAAGTATCGGTATCGGTAGTAGTATCGGTCAAAGTATCGGTATTTCCAAGTATCGGAGCATCGGTATCGGCCAAAAATGGGTATCGGTATCGGCCAAAAATGGGTATCGGTATCGGCCAAAAATGGGTATCGGTATCGGCCAAAAAAATGCTATCGGTACATCACTAAAAATAAATATATTCCAAGTTCTCCTGAACAAACACATGTCTTTCAAGAAATTCTAATTAAAAGAAAATGAAGAAAATAAAGAAAAAGGGAAAAATCAAGCCTAAGAACGTCAACAATTACAAAAGAGAATTAAATTAATAGAATTAATCAAGGCAGTTTCACGCTCAATTACTGAACGTAAGATTGCTATGAAACTTGATAGGCGCAAAAACTGCCATCCACGGAAGGATAACGAAATACAGAGAGTCACTCTGTAATAGTGGGAATTTCTATACAAAAAAAGTTCAGCTAAGTAAATTCGTCGTGCCCAATTGAGAGATAAGAGCGTGAAGAGAAGACTAAATTACCTGCAGCAGCTGAGAACCGCAAAACAATCACAATGTTTTAAGTTTAATGGAGCAGCAGTGAGAGGAAGCCGTTCCTGGTTAAAATAAAACGTCAGTTAAGTCAGATATATTAAACAATTACTTTGATTTAAGCGACTTGGACGCGTCACGGCTGACGGTCTAACTGTGCAAAAAAATTACTGCGAGGACGATCTTGATCGCACACGCGATACAGGGAGCTTGGCGGCAGCAGGGATAAAGTCAACGTGACATCGGGTGCTTCTTTGAATCTTAAGAACTCAGTTCACGTCATCAAACCAAAATGCAGCAATTTATGACTGTGTAATAACATTTTTGAACACTGTTTTCGATACGCTGTATTGGAACTTGTCCTATAAAACTATAGAGCAAAAGAAATACACCTCACATGGCTTACTGTACCCTTCAGACTTACCTGACGGTATTTTCAAGAAGCACAAGTGGCTAAAATCTTCTGGAATCAACGAAGCTTTTCGTGAATTTCTCAGAGAAAATTTGTCGGCTTGTACGCAACGATAAAAACTGAAATGATTCATGGGAACATTGCTAAATATTGTGCAATAAGGGCGGAAAATAAAACTATAAAAATAGTGAAGAAAGTTCAATTAAAACTACTGCAATTCGGTCGCTACAACAAAAAACATTAAAAAGCCCAATGTTGAAAGCAAGAAGTGGCGAAGTGTCAATTTGAGGAGGCTACAATAATGAAACTTTTTGGAGGTCTTAAGTATTATGAACATAACATTAATATAATATGTAAATGTTTTATGTTATGCAAATACAATTTTAATTTAATTTTTAAATGTTTGGAGGTTAAAAGCTGAATAAAATGGTGATCTATAGCACGAGGCAACATGAGTTACACAAGAGATATGAGATTGATAAAAATATAGCAACTCCAATCAATACTTCAAGAAAGAAGAGTGTTCAGCAGTTCTAGATTCTAGAAAGGAAAAAAGCACCATTTACAATTTAATTTTGAGGAACGGTGAATCTATGCACAAAGTGTGTCTCCACACCCTACGCGTAGAAACAGTAAGATTAAAAAAGTTTCTGAATCAAAATGAAAGTTGAAAACAAAATTAATGGATGCTAAAAGAAGAAAAGCAGTGAACCGGAAAAGATGGCTGGTAATAAGACTAAATACCTATACTATATATCAACATAAGTATGCGTACCTAACTCCAGCTGCGGACCTCGTATTTTCTCGTTGTGAGCGATAATTTTCGATGATTCAAATTTTGTCTCCTATGGAGAGGGTACTTGTTCATTCGTCATTTGGCCCAAGATGCCAATATTTTTTCCTAGGCTTGCAAACGCTAGAAGTTAGGCAAAATTCTCACGATAATTGTTCAAACGGTCGAGTGGAATTTGTGCGAGAAAATACCGCTCATGAGGAAGACACATGTACTGGTAAATGAAGATCAAAAATTTTCGTTCCGAGTACCAAATTTATTCCCATTTCACAGGGAAATCGAGGTAAAAAATAACTCCTCTCACAGTCCAGAAGGAGCAAATGTACAACTCACAAAAAAGTTCCACAAGATTGCCAGAAACAGAGAAAGAGACCGCGAAACAAGAATCTGTTTACTTTTATTTGCACTGGAGTAGTGATAAACAAACACAGCTAACCCGCTGCTGCAGTACTGCACTTGTTAACAAACATTGAACTTCCTTGACACGCAACCTGCTTCCGCACTGAAAATAACACGGTCAACGCTTTAGTCCTGGCAAAAATTAACCAATATAACGCAGCGACACGCATGTTCGTTGAGGAACTAGAGTATATATGAAAAACATGTGAAATCTTATATATTTTTTGAACTTATCAACAACACACGAGGATGCTATCTAGTACTATACAAAGAAATATACTGCGAAAAATGATTTGATTTGGAAATAGAGCTGTTGAAGAAACTTAATGGAAAATTGCAGTTTACTTTAACAAAGAACTTTATTATGATCAAGAGCTGTTAAAAAAATTTAATGGAAAATTGCAGTTTACTTTGAAAAACTTGATTATGAGCAAGAGCTGTTAGGAGAACCTGACGGTAATTTGCAGTTTACTTCAACAGATTAATGTCGCCGGAGACAAGCCACTTTTACGAATTTTCTCAGAAGAAACGATGCGAGGAGTTCTGCTGTTCCCTGATGTTTGCTTTAAAAGAATGCGTGCGTGCCAAGCGGAAGACGGAACCTGTGACGCGCAGGAACATCAGTCGCCAGCTTGTTGGTACATGGACCAACTGAACAAACATTCCGATACACAGAATTAAATAGAGTACTTCTGACCTCGCAATAAGATTAGTTTGCTTGAACGATATCCCAACACGCGTACACTGAGGATATAAATTAAAGAGGGAGTACGTTTGAGAAGCGCTGGTTGCATCGTTAAAGACAAAATTCTCTCACGACAAATGGAGAATAGGACATGTCACGTTGCGGATTATTCACGCGCGATTTTTCTAGAAAAGCCAGTGCGTAATTTCTGAAGAAGCGCATGTGCGCAATTTCTAAAGAAAGGCATGTGCGCAATTTCTAAAGAAATGAATGTGAGCCATTTCTGAAGAAATGCATGTTCACAATTTCTGAGGAAAAACATGTGCACATTTTCAAAAAAATGCATATGCGTAACTTCACGTGAAATTCATGTGCGCAGTTTTTCAAAAAATGCAAATTCGTAATTACTGATGAGATACGTATTCGTTTTTTTTTCAAGAATGCATATTAGTGATTTCTCAGGATATGTTAAAGAACATATTGTATGTAGGATTCTGATGTAACATCGAATATGAAAAATTCCCCCAAAATACTTGGTTAACTGAACCCGCAGTATGAAGAAACATCTTTCATTCATAAGTAAGATTGTAATCAATGTACTGCTAGTTTTGCTACAGATTATTGCAACACTACCACATATTGTCATCTTGTATATGGGAACACAGAGGATTATCTGGCCATATTGTCACAATGGTGGATGGTGCGTCCGGTGCATAGAAGTATGCAAGGTCACTCTAGCATCATCCATTTCGTGTAGAAAACTTTAGAATTTTATCTCTATGTGAATAGAGTGATGTTAAACTCATAGAAAGCACTTTTATTCATCAAGACAACCCAACTTGAAACAAAACAGATTCGTCAGCACTACAAAACATAGGTTAAAAATGCCTGTTATGCAGTCATTTACTTTTCCCCATAGGTTTAGAATTGTTTGCTTTCTTACTGTACAAGCCGTGGTCTGCATCTTTGTGATAAATATTTCAAGCCCATTTGACGGATACTGATGATGAGTGATGCGTTAATCGAAAGTTATATTCTCAGTATACTGCGAAACTTTGAGATGTTTCTGCTTCCTTCCATTGTAACGTTAGTAAATATATTTCATGAAGATTAACGCTTCATTTTTATGATTTCCGAGGAATGACAGTTTTTCACCATTCCAACGAAGGGGCAAGGAATGAAGTGTAACCCTCCTAAGTAAAGAGTTTTACCTTGAATCTCTTTCGCACGTCGGATTTTTTCCATATTAGCCCTGCCACTATAATGCAACACATAAGTTCACCCACGTGTAACTTTCGAAATAATGCACATATCGACTTCAAATTACTCTCAAACGAAACAATGTTTTAATTTTTCGATTGAGAGTAATTTGAAGTCGATGGGTGCATTGTTACGAAAGTGACAAGTGGGTGAACTTATGTGTTGCATTAGTGGCGGAGTTTGTCTGGAAAAATCCCACACGTATCTTCTCAGTTTTCCGAAATCGTCATAGCGCGCAGTTGCTGGGGCTGGATTCGAACTAAGTTCTTTTTTATTTAAAGCATGATGCTCTATTCCTACGTTACGGACAAGGTAATCAGTCATGACAAGTTACAGTATATGCACCTGGATAAGCTGTAAATGTGAACTAGGTACAAAAAAGAACCAGAACGAAGATATACGCCGTCTGTTGCTCGATATTCTCGCCTCAGCCATGGAAGATTCACAGATTGGAAGAAAAGGGACCTAACAATAGAATTCTTCCCGATTTCCAAAACAACCTTGTATAGCCAATCCAACTGAGAGCAGCTAGATACACTAGTCCTTGATGTTCATTTCACATGATACACTGACGAAGATAGACACAATCAGCAAGGCTCTCAGTCTCCAAACAGAACAAAAGAATCATGTATGCTCGGTAGGAAACCCCAAGTTTCCCAAGTACTCAGAACAAAACTTCCATCACTCAGGTCCAAACAGCACATTTTACCAAAATACATCAGCCCGCTGTTTTATTTCCCACACCCAAACAACACAGTACCCTTCGCACATCCATGCCCCTCGCCCACCAGGAGAAGAGGGAGCAAAACAATTGCTTTCCTATGGAAATTGGAGCGCGGCGATGCCTAAGAGCAGCAATTAATGCAGCGAGTGGAAGAGATTCCCACAGCGACGAGGTGTCGTGTGGCCGCGGCGCGTCGAGTGGCGGCACCCAACACCGGCGCTGGGGCTGTTTCCCAGGCCTGCTGTGTGCCTGTGTGTCTGCCTGCCTGTGTGTGTGCCTGCCTGTGTGTCTGCCTGTCTGCCTGTGTGCCTGTGTGTCTGCCTGCTTGTGTGCCTGTGTGTCTGCCTGCTTGTGTGCCTGTGTGTCTGCCTGCTTGTGTGCCTGTGTGCCTGCCTGCTTGTGTGCCAGTGTGCCTGCCTGCTTGTGTGCCAGTGTGCCTGCCTGCTTGTGTGCCTGTGTGCCTGCCTGCTTGTGTGCCTGTGTGCCTGCCTGCTTGTGTGCCTGCTTGAGCTGGGCAGTAGGCTGCAAGGCGGCTGCTCCATTTCTAATTTATTTTTCCCCTTTTTAGCGACCTACTCAACTGTCACAAGTATTTTCGTCGTTATTTATCCCATTTCTATGAATGCTGCATGTGGTATGTTTAAGATTTGCTTTTCACAATTTTTCGACGGCATTCAGTTTTACTGCAGTTTTCATGAATGAACTGAACAGCGACGCACTTTTGTAAGTTTCAGAATTATTCCGTGTGAATAAACACACACAGATGTGACGTATCTGGACAAGAAATTTATTTAAATACTTTTCCGACGACATAAAAAAAATTTTCATTCTCCATTACTTGCAAGCGAAACTATAAACGATCTACAAAGTGTATTGCTCTAAACAACAATTTTATAACATGTAAACTTGAAATTGCTGGCAAAGTTAATGTGATACTGAACACGAATGTCACATCTTGAATTTATAATTTTGGACCTCAAGCAGCGTGGTGCTGTCAGACTGCCTTCACCGATTTAATGAATCATTACGGAAAAAATCCCAACAAAACTCAAACGCAATCATGTCCTGAAATGCGGCCTAAAAAATGTCAAAATTAATTACGAACTTCCAATACTCTGAGAAACGAAATTTACTAGCTTCAATTAAATTAGCCTGCGTTTCGTCGGTCATGAAGGCCTTCTCATAAATTGGAAAATAAAGTTGAACGGCAAACGAAATTACAAGCCAAAACACACAGATTACACTAGTAAGATGTTAGTTTAAGCCTCTCTAACCTCGACAAAGGCGTACCAAAGAAGGGAAACAGGAAGGCACCATTTAGTATGGACTTAAGGGAACGCGGGGACTATGAACAAGGTGCATGGAAATCGTAGGTTGAGAAAAAAGTTCAAGAACCAAGATGAAAATTGAAGAATAAAGCAGCAGGGACTGAAAAGCAGGACAGCAGTCAACCGAAAGAAATGGTCCGGAACTAAACAGAAAACCTATTCTATTTCAACAAAAGGGAGGCCTATCTAACCTTTAGCTCGGGATTTCTCCTATTTCTCTTGGGAGTGCTAATTCCCATAGATCCAATAATTGTCTCCTCCTGAGAGAAAAGCAAGATTGAAGGAGGCTTGTGAAGCATGATGAAAATTAAGGAAGAAAGTAATGGGAACTGAGAAAAGGATAACAGTGGACCGAAAAAAGATGCCTTGTTGCCAAAAAATTTAATCTATTTCAACAACAAGAAAAGTTACCGACCCTTCAGCTAAGGACCTCAAATCTCCTCCTGGGTGCCCTTATCCCCTCAGATGAAATAGTTTTCTCCTGAGGGCTAAGACTATTCATGGGCAAAAACAAATTTGACAATGACGATTTCTCAATGAATTCCCTGGCTAGCATGAGTTGTAATACCATGAGGTCAAAAAACACTGGGTAGAAAAATAAAATCACGCTAAGTAATTGGGTCGAAACGAATACAGGTAACTCTCGATTTGTCTCCTGCATGGGATGGGACTGGATAAATAGAGACGGTGGATGAATCGAGGTACCACACTTGGCTTAAAAGAAAAAATGAACATGTTATTTTAGGGGAAATTTTATGCTGCATACGAATAATCATTTTAGCATCTTACAGTAAAGAAGTAAATAAAACGAAAATGTTTAAAAAATAAATTATTCAATGGTGTGGTTTCCGTTTTTTACTGGTTTTTATTTTCATAGGTACATCAACTTATTTTACTTCAACTCGTAGGGGTTGTCATATTGGCCCATATATCGAACCAACACACATTTAACGGAGTAACATATAAAAAAACAGCCTTTGTATGCAAAATGTCTTTTTGGTCTTTTCTTACGAGGAATGTTGCAGAATACACGACGAACGCGAAGGGTGGATAAATCGAGATGGCACAGTCTAACGGAGGCAAACAAAATTATATAAATCGAGAGATGGACTAATCGAGATGTGGATAAATTAAGAGTTACCTGTAAAAGGATCGTTTAGAAACAAAATTTACAAGTTGATGTTGTGTTAGAAAGATCGTAGGTTCAGAATTTTTCGATTGGCGAAAATGAAAAGGATGATACAGATTCATGCCCAGATAAAGGCATTGTAATTCAAAGGAGATTCACAATTAATTACGTTGCCATTGAACAACACGAAAAATGAACGAATTCAACCAAGATCGTTTATACACTAATTAGTGTAATCACACGCATCATTAAAGCACTAAATTTCACTGGATTACACTTTTTTGCATATTAAATACCAAAAATTCTCCCACATAGATATTAAAAATGCTGAGGGTATGTTCAACAGCCCACTGGAACAACTTGGTAACAATCCTTGACGCAAAAATTAACAGGTCTTCTCATTTTCGCAGTCTACTAATCCCACACGAGACATAGAAGAAGCGCTTCTGATTCTGCGATGGGTTACACGGTCTACATTGAGGAAAGCGAAATCCCAAAGGCATGTTGGAAATTATAAACAAAAGACGAGACCCTAACGTTCTCCGGGAGCTCCCGGAGAGCGAGTGGGATTATCCTGCTTACAGTATTTATTTCATTATTTTAAGCAACGTAAATTTCTTACAGCCAAAAGAGTCGATGTACCAGGCTATCCTGTGTGTACATATTGACGAACGGAACTTTTTTGCAAGCAAAAGAATCTGTGTGCCAGACGTTGGGAACTATCCTGTCTAAACATCTTGCGCAAAGTAACTTTTGCTGAACCAAAACAATCGAAATGTGCGAGGAGACAACACTAGGAGAGAATGCAGAGCTTGGACTAACAATAGCCATGTACGGTGGTATGGTCGCCAATACAGATTTCGCAAAAGAAGTCGGATTCTCATGAATATGAGTTACTTCTATTCGCACCAAAATCTCCAAAAAAAGCCAAGAAATGCCAGGCAAGTGGGCCTCTGGACTAAATCGACCAAATATTCCCAACAAAGCATTTTGACAAACAAAATCGTATAGTGCAACAAAGGCGCATTTGCATGAAACCTCACAGGATCTCCAGCTTTGCTGTAGGCAGCAGCGTTCAGAAGCAAAAGAGACAGAGGCTCTGTCCTAATGCAAATGCAGCATCCGGAATTAAAGCAGCTAAGCTACTCTACAGACTTATCGGTGGACGCTACAGAAATGAACACAATTCGCTACTCGGCGGCAGGACTTACTTCATTGCCGAAAGCATTCAAAGAAAGCGAATTATTTTCCGGAAAAGCATCCATCCCAGGACTCATTAGACTCCGGCTAATGAGAATGCGACGGAAAAAAATAAGGAAACGCAGAAGCTTTTGCGCAGGAAAGTTCTTTCTGGTTGCACAAAATGCCTTTTGAAACACGCTTGTGCAAATATTGGGAAACGGTTCTAATATAGGTCTCAGCGGACCTTCAATATTAAGGAACACTTCACATAACGTCTTTGCGGTTGATTGAAAATTTCATTTCGACGCAGAATACTGAACTCACCATCACAAAATAGAAGCTTTTCCTACAATGTCTTTTCTTACGAAGTAATTTATTACAGCTTCAGCAAATAGATGCCCAAATAGTAGATGTGGGTGAGAAAATTACAGTTAGATTTATAAAAAATACCAAAATTTTTAAAGTGAGAAATCTTTCTGTTCTTCACTTTGTCATTATATCATGACATTTCTCAAATTTCATCGATGAAAAAACGTTGAACAATTGAAAATCACATCGAAAAAATTAACATCGTCAAAAATCCGCATCTTGAGGACATTAATAAAGGTAACGCGTCAGTAGTTACCGAGAACTACGGTATCTGGAGAGAATTTCAACAATCAAATTCAACAGCAAAACCATGCAGCAATTTTTTACGATGTAGAATTGGTGCTGTCCAGCAATTTGGTGCTGTCCCGCGTTTCAGCCGCTATCACGTGGCAGAATCTGCAACAATTTTTTCAAGACGATTCATCGTTGTGTAGAGGATGTCTAATCGTTTTTTGATAAGTTACAATTTCTAAAATTGTTATACGAGTACTCAAAATAAAAGTTCTCGCTCAAAATATCACTTTTCATGCAAAATAACAGCTCACGCAATATGATAACTCAAACAAAATAACAGATTTAACGCAAAATAACAGCATGTATAAAATAATAACTCATAATTGAAAAATAAGTCATGACGCAAAATAACAGCTCACACAGCGTCATAACACGGACATGTCCATAAGACAGATGCTCATTAGCGCAGCCACAAACAGAGCTAACTAAAATAAGTCGCTGCTAATTTATTTCCACAGAAACTAATTGCGTACGTGAGCTGCAGCGGCTCAACACGTAATGTAGGATTAAACTTGAATTAAAGGCAACTGCAACATCCAACTTTCAAACGGACAGAAAATTGATTGGAAGGTTTCATTAACTGGCAATGGTTGAGCGTAAGTAAAGATTCAGTTTGCTATCACCCGTGGGTCAACCGCATTACGGAAGTTCTCATGGTGACAACTGGTAGGTCACCAAGCAGGTCGATGTGGTGAGTTGAACAAGGCATGGCAGCTTTGGTAATTTTCTGCAGCATTCGGGAATAAAAAAATCACGGTCTTCAGGGAGGGTAATTTGAGCAGCTCCAATAGGATAGCTTCATGACAAGTGAGGTGGCGACTTTTCAGCCTCGAGGAAAAAATGAGGGTTAGGAGAAAAATAAGTTTTACAAAAATTTGTTTTACGACACCGTATTACTTGTTGAGAAAATGGAAAAGGAGGCGCGCTGCAAATTTGCGAGGTAATACCGAATTTCTTCAACCGAAAATAAGGAGGAAATGTCGAATTGATCAGAAAACTGGGAATGAGTGAAAATAGTACAGTGAGCCGCAATAATTTAAAAACTATGAGAAAATGTGAACATTAATTAAATTGTTAAATACAAGAAAACGCACAAAATGTGGCTTAAATGTTGTATGGGCATGAAAACGTGAAATGCTTGGCAGTGTACGCTATGCGCAAGGAAAGGTGCCCATGGCGAGAAAATGAAGAAAGTAAAAAAGAAAACGTGGGAGAAACACGAGAATTATAGCAAGAAATTCAAGAGCTCCCACTAAAAAAACAAATCCAGACACTCGCTTCGTGGCATTATATTGGCCATGCCCTCAAATAATGAAAGATGACAGAAAAACTCAAACTCGATGTTGATTTGAAGACTGATATTGTATTGATGTTGTCGACCAAATTTCACAGAATGTAAGTACTGCATCCTCCTTTCATAAACTATTTTTATTTCCCCTCAATATTTTTGCTCCACCGAATAAAACAAGAAAATTTGATCATCAAATTTGTGTGCAAAATCCAAATAGCATCACCATGGGATTTTTAAAAACTAGTTTACTTCAAGTCTGAAGAGGAGACCAGCATTCAGATTTCAGCCTACAACTCGCGGCGCTGAAATCGGGCAGTCTTTTATCTATTTCTTTTTCTTATCGGACACCGAAATAAATTTTAGCTTAATTGTCCGACCACAAAATCTCCACATGAGGAATAGGAAAAAGGAGAAAAGTTTGTTTTCCATGATTTTGACACAAAATTTATTACAATGGCAAGTTCTTGGAAATGAAATAACACAAACATCCTTTTTAGACGAACCAACCATGGTATACGTAACAGCAAATCCAAAGGTTGGAAAACGGACAGAGAGTTTCTTAAAGATTTTCAATTAAATTCCGCTTATAAAAACTGATGCAGATTAACATGAACGAACTCCACTTTGCAAGAGTTTTATAGGTAAGGCCCGGGGCTTCTGTTGTGTAGGTGGATTTCTTTTACGGAAGCCTTGCTATGCAGTGACGGAAGTTGCGCTCTTTCTTATTTTTTGCTGTGCAGCGACACCAGTTGTGATCGCTGTTTATTTGCTGTGCCGCGACACCAGTTGTGCTTGCTGTTTGTTCGCTGTGCAGCGACACCAGTTGTGATCGCTGTTTGTTTGTTGTGAAGCGACACCAGTTGCGCTCGCTGTTCAATTGTTTGCTATGCAGCGATACCAGTTGTGATAGCTGTTTGTTTGCTGTGCAGTGACACCAGCCGTGATTGTTCGTTTCGTTTGTCGTGTAGTGCAGAGTAGCAACAATGTATGTGCTGAGCAGTGACGCCGGCCATATTTACATTACTTGGGATGCCATTGATGATTAGATCAGGTAAGTCAGAATCGCCTCTCTAGCCACAAACATCAAAAGAGTTTGCAAAAGAAGAAAGAAGAAGGCACAATTTAGTATTGAAAGGGGAATCAATGCACAAGCAGAGTTCTCCATACCCTGCGCATGGGAACAGCAAAATTTGAGAACGTTAATAAAACAAGATAAAAGTTGAAGAAGAAAGTAATAGGTGCTGGAAAATGATAGCAGTGAACTGCAAAAGAACGGTCCACAGGAAAACGAAAAACAATTTCATCTCAACAAAAGGGAAGCCTGCTTAACCTCAGCTCGAGACGCCACATTTTTCCCCGAGAGCGGTAATTCCCATGGATACATTTGTTCTATTCCTTTGAGGGATGATACTAGTGATGAGCAACGGTATCAGTCATATTTATTGCTATTCTGCACTTCTATTTTGCACAGCCATTGATGAGCAAAGTCACCAGTAAAATTCCCTATTATTTTGCACAGCAAATTCAATGCTGGAAGATATGTCGCACTGTTGTTCTGCACAGCGCATGATGAGCACTGTCACCACTAAAATTCATTGTCATTCTTTCATGACAGGCGCTGTGCAGGAAGATCAGCAGTACTGCATTTTACACATCCACTGATGAACACTGACACCAGTTAAATTCACTATTTTGCATGACAAGTGATGTGCAGGGAGACAAGCAGCACTGCTATTTTTCATTGCCAGCGCAGCAGCACTCTGCACGCTGGCATGAATATTGTGCCAGCAGCCTGCATGTAATGACGCCAGAGGTTCTTGCTTGTGTTTCTTGCAGTCAGTGCGCTGCCGTCGCATTCATTAGTTAGCGCGAAACGCAGGAATATTTTGCCATGAGAAACAAAATTGCGTCAGGAATGAGTGAGCTTTTCACGACTGACATGAACGACAAGAAACGTATAAATGTTCGGTGCTAAGCCAAGGTTAAGCGAAGCTCAGATGTACCCTTGCGGTTCACTTGCGATAATTTTTACCTGCGTTAATTGCCCATTGAACCTGTTCATAATGTAAACGAGCGTTAAAAACCTACCTAATTGAAAAATAATTCTCTTGCAAACACTAGGAACGGTTTTTAACAAACAAGCGTATAGTATACTTCATTTGACATTTAATAAATCTCCTGCTTTCAATAATGCCATGAATTTTATTTTTTTTTCATAAACTTCGTTAAAAAGCAATCCTACTAATGTCGTGTGAGAGACGCATCAAAACTGAGCTAAATCTGTAGTTTACAACTCCTACTTCACCAAATCCATTTTTCAGAAGACGAGCGACTTCGATCGAACAGCATTACCTCCACCTCGTCTAAGATAATTTTAAAATGACAGTCTAATATTCACCTTAAGTAGCCCTGTCATTTGCTGCAATATTAAAAAAAATATTCCAGTTAAACCACTTCTCAACTTTTTATATTTTCCCAACGATAATCAATTTATAAAATAACAATGATTTCTCTATAATAAACGATAAAAAAAGTTGCTTACCAAAACCTCAAACTAAAGTACCACTTAGCTCTTCAAAAGTGAGCTTGAGGTGAAATTCTAGGATAAAATTCATATATTTACTGAGGTTCACCGAACGTAAATATACACAAATACATGCAAGTCTGCGTTAATCCGACGTTGAAGTTTCACTCGAGAAGGAAGGCCGTTGGCAGCTGGGAAAGCGGCATCGGAGCTCAAAATGTTTACACCGCCAGATGGTGCCGGATATTCGAGCTACAAAGATGGCGGGCATGAATAAAGTTACCAACAAAACCATACGGGTAGGTTTCGTCTTACGGAACCCACGGAAAATGAGGCGCTCTATATTCTTCTAAAGCAGGATGCATTAAGTTAATTTGCACTGGAAAGAGTGCCTGTAATAAAAAACTGTGACGATAGCAAGTTCAACGCACAAACGTAAGTCATTCAACTTTTGCATTGTAATGCAGAGGATATTTATTGTGCTTGTGCAATATCTTGACGTGGAGTAAGGCATTGAATTTTTTGGGGCCAGAAGAAGACTGAAGAATTTTACATTCTAACTCGTTCCCTCGCTGCAAGATACAGATATGGTTCAAGGACCATTCCCAGTATGGCATTTTAAGCAACAGGAAACCATTCAAGATTTCTCTACATTTGAAATTAGGTCATCGCCAAGAAAAAATTGAGACCACTTCATCCCCGAAGCCTCTAACTTACAGCTCGTGAATGTCGACATCGAAACAAACTTCTAAGTACACGATATGGAAGCAATTGGAGACTGTTGAACTACTAATCAACCCGAGAAAAGCCTTGTGTCCTACAGCTAAACTTCTGTAAGAACCATAGTCGTGGGCTATCACGAAACATTTAATGCGCTGTTCAATAAAGCAAGTTAATAGCTGTGTTGCTCGTGTATGTGTGTTGCTCGTGTATGTGTGTTGCTCGTGTATGTTGGTCTTCACATGTTTCTAGGGCTGGGCACCTACCCAATTAGGTATTGCATTTGCTTTCCTTTCCCTGAATCGTTCATCTTTGAATCGGTTTAATTCTTCTGTGTACACCTGTCACAAGACACAGACCTACGATTTTATGAGCTCCTGGCTGGTCAAGCAGAAATCATGTGTTTACTTTCGAGTTTCATACCTCATCGATTCAAGGATAAATTTCGTTGACGAGCCGTTGAGAAATAGCGAAAAAGCCAATTTTAAACCAGGACACGCTGATCGATAAAAATGGACTAATTCACAGGGAACAATCGTAATTGTAACAAAAATACAAAATTATGCACAATTCATTCAATACACGGACGCATGAAAAAAGGCAAATATATTTTCACAAAAATCATCTTTGGCGTCTAATGCTGGTAGCGGTGCTTACCTATGAGAAGAACTCCTAATGTTTTCTAAGAAAACATTAGGAGAAAAAGATTCCAATGTTTTCGCACCAAATTCGATTTTTCTGCTAATTTTGGCGCCCAAAAGAGATCAAACAAAACTCGGAGGTAAAGCGCTTCCAGGGTTGCAACTTGTTATATTTTCTGGCCATATTTTTCTGATGTCCTTTTCGAAAGTATAATTAGGCTAAATACTAGAATTCCAGCAACGAAAAGCCTAATATGGAAACCGTGATGTAGAAAAACTTGAGGCATATTTTTTTCTCATATTATGCCACTGCTAACCACTTACAATCTAATAACTCTTATTTTATGCAAGAGAATTTTAAAGCAGCTTTTGAAAAGGAGGGAAAGCAATTTCCTAAACTAAGCATTCATTCCTAAGAGTTACATTCTTTGAAAAATTAGATCAGCTCTAGAAACATCCATTCCAGGCACACTCTTAGTGCACGCTAAGTTCGACACCAATGACTCTCAGCCATTTTCTGTCTTGCAGGGCCTAATAAAATATGTACGAACTGAGGGGAAACTTCTACGCTACTTTCAAGCAACCTTTACAAAGAGCTCCACCGAAGGAGTGTCTTAGTGTTACATGAACTCACAGTCACGGGAAACTAACAAGAGTGAACGATGATAAACACTAAATTCAGCCTCCACACAGCGTGGAGCGTACAACTCTCCATTAACATGTGGAGCACAGCAATAAATAGGCGCTGTTTCAAGTGAATGACTCGTAGACTGAGCTATAAAGGAGGTCTCGGCGCCCTGGCCACACAGCCGGCGACGTAAAGCTGGGCACTGAACATCTTTTCATAAGAACATGAAGGACCAGAGCAGATATCAAACTTTTTACAATCCAAGTGGATTTCAAAATTCGATTTTAAAATCCACTCTAAAATATTTCATTTCACGTCGAGTTTGTTACCTTATGTGTACTTGGAAGTTCATTGCTAAGTAGCTGTTCTTTTCTCATTCTGATATTGGTGGCAACGGGATGTCAGTGTCAGTGAGACTACGGGGGTTGTGATGCCGGTGGTATAAACAAAAACATCTTAAAGGGGTAAAATTTACACATAAATTTCGAACAAATACTTCGAATCGATTTAGTCATTTTCAGGAGATATCTGCGACGAAAACTAAACTTTGGGAAAAGACGCTAACCCATAAGTTAACTATGAAATTTTGACGTAGCGTTCCGTTCCGTGAGTGCCCTCACACTTGGACTTCGCGCAAAGTTTTTGCTTCACAGAATAACTGAAACAAACGCTGCCAGCCTACGGCAATTCCTGTCATTTACTGCACAATTGTGCAGTCCATGACAGCGCAAGCTATCATAGCATGGAGAAAGTAACCGCCTTACAGCTGCTATTGGAACTCAAATATTGTGAACGTCCAATTGACGATTCAACGTAGATTTTATATGCTGTTAGACATTTTATAGCTCATGTCAAATAAAGACAATTTCACTTTCGCACTGCAGTATTATTGAAACGTCGAATTAATACACCATACAGAAGAAAATTAAAAAAAAAGATTTCTAGAGGCAAAGGAAATCACTGTTTAGTACAAGGTTTGTTTTTATTTTACGGATATATGCGTTCCTGAAAAATTGAATCTAGTCCACAGAAGCAAAATGAAACATTCTCTAACAAACCTACAGGCAAATCGACGAATGCAGCGCAAGATATTCTGCAATTACTGAGGAAAAACGTCCTGATGTTAAATTGCATAACTTTTTGAAGCAACTTTTTCCGCAAGACAGACTTTCATTTTCTACGAGAACTAAGTTAGTCCTTTGGATCATTATTCCGTACGAGTCATGCAGCTCAAAACGAGTTCTTGAAAATAAAAGTTAACTAAAATTTTACATAACTCTAGCCGCTTCGAAAATAATTTAGCAAAGGCCACTTGCAGAGGTTACTCAGAGAGCACAAATTAATACCTTTGTTTGATTGGAGAGGCTTTTGCAGGAAACGCAGTCACTTTACGAGAGAATGACAGATGGTACGAGCAAAATGAGGTCTCATTCCCTGCCGTCATGAACATATGTCAAAAGACGGGACGAATTTACAATAACGTACTTTCAAAGACCGACGCTCTACTCACCCAACAGAAGACACATATACGGTAAAATCTTTCATAAATCCACAAGTAAATGTTTTATTCCAGACTACCAGATTTAATTATTGACTGCCACGTTGCCTTATATTGCCGTCGAACTCACGCTGGCAAAAGGGAGAATTGTCCATAATGAAAATTCTAAAATGCTGAATAAATCAATTCCATCGATCAGCAAAAGGAAAAGGAAGTACTCTAAGCGGGTACGCTAGATGCACGTAGTTAAGCAGTACTTTTATTGGCAAGAAAATATGATTCAACAACGGATCGCCTAGCTCATTCTCACGTCCAAATTCTCATCGAAATAACGCATCCCATCATAATATGTATCCACCGTAACTCAAAGGCCCGATACAAGAATTCCAAACAAGCGAGCTATAATTCGCCGATTCCGAGACGCTTCATTCATCAGAACCCTAAGCCACCCGAAGGCGAGAACCCGCAACACTTTACGCGGCATGACGAAGTAAACAAAGCCGTCGTTTTGTTTGTGTTGCTCCAATGAAGGGTGAAGAGCAGCGGTCTGGGCGAGCGCTAGTAACTCGGCAGTAAAGGCGTATCTCACGACCACTAAAGCATTCACGATGGCCACTAAACTGCCCGTGCTACCAACGGTGGAAGACGCATCTTCCGATATCTTCACCTCAGTATGAGACCATCTTTCTTAGCCATAGCCGAAATACAGCCGTAGCATTACGGCGTTGTTGTTTCAAGGAGGTGACTCTTTTGGAGTAGCAATTGAAATGCTTAAATTTGGTAGACGTTCTACAGCTTTGAGAACGTTCCTTAAGGATTCACAAATTGGGAAGTGCATTCATGCAGGTCAGCAGGAATTGAGACTCAAATTGTAACATTTTAAATATATCTATAAATTCATCACAACAAAATATGGCCTATCTTACGATAAAAGAAGGACTAATGTAATCTGCTTACAGGATATCGGCTATCGTATTCTACGATTTCTGGAGTCGTGAAGAATTTGTTATGGTCAGTCCCAGAATTACACCCCGCAATAAAAGGAACTAAAAACGTAGGTATCACGTATGAGAACCTTTATTCGGGGTTTATGAAGGATGTTCAGCAGAAAGGCACAGCAAGCAGAAAATTTCAGAATTTGGACAAAAAAAATATTGAATGAAAGCGTAAAAAGTCGGAAAGGAACAGCCGAACATATACAAAAAGCACAGAACTCTACAAAGCGTTTGCGAATTTATGTCGACTCATCCTGAGGGAGCGCAAAGTCCCTATCCATTCGCTAACGAAGATCAGCGCTTTTCCCCCAAGTGTGATAGGAATGCTGCCAAATAACGAGAGGCGCGCCAGGTTGCGAGCGAGTTGATATTAAGCCGCAGCTCTTGCAAGGCCACGAGGGAAATAGTCCCAAAGAGTCTGGGGCTGGCGGCCACAAAGGGCGGATGCTGCAAAAATGCTACTCACGACTCCTGCTACAAATGGAGCTCGGTTTGCGGAGTCTCTCTATAGGTGCTGCGGGCTGTTGTGTCTTGGCTCGGATTCGTCATGGGCTGAGATTTTGGCGATAATTTGAGTGGTGTTGTTGACAGCGGATAACGGTCGTCTGTTCATCGACCTTTCAGGTTCAGGCTTACTTTAAACAAAAGTCACTCGTAAAATGATATTTGTTTGTGGCAAGGGGACAAAAACAATGTATCCTTGTTCAGATGTCGCCCAAAGTACATATATGTTACGCAAAAAGTAGTATAATTGATGGCTTGCAAAGCAGTGCATTTCTTGCAGTAAAAATTAGGTTACATTGACTCGAAAGCACTATGCCCTCTTACAATTGACTTAATGGTGACTACAGTAAAGTTCCACGAATTACTTAACTTGCCACCATGAAATATGCTTCGATATTTATGAACTAAATTGAATCGAAAATAATTCAAGTGCGAAATCAGTTCAGTTTATAGAAGCTTAAAAATTCGTGCCCAGTGTCGAATGTAATTTCTTTTAGCATGGATCATTGGTTTTTACGGAAAGAATGATCCTACTGGCACGCTTAGAAACATTTTTGGCGGGACTCGATGCTAAGCATCGGTGGATAGCAACGCACGGCAAAAACTTGATTGTGACTCACCTATGAAATTGACAGCTGTTCGTTGATTTTAGCATCACTCAGTTATTAATAATTCAAGTTTCAAATGATCAAATTTTAACATCAAACCGAGATTGTGAGAACATTCAATGCAGAGAATTCTTCAGCTGGATATTCAGAATCTGCATGTAGATATTAAGTCCGATACCTTTATGAGTGCGGGCAGTGGTACACGTTCTTTTCGTCATCCTGAGACGAAATTCAGAACAGAAACCTTCGGGATGACGCCCTCACAATTCCTGACAAGTGTTTTTACTGGAAGAAGTATCGGCGGACCCCAAAATACCGTAATTACCAAAAGCAGGTTTGATACATTGGCGATCCTCTCTTAAAATATTCAACATGTTCACCGCGATGTTTCCAACTGAGGTTATTATTATTGTTATTATATAAGAAAGTTTTAGTCTCCCTATACCACGACAAAGATGTTCAATGAGAGGAAAGGAAGGATGAAGGCCCCATTTAGTATGGAGTTGAGGAAATGCGGAATCTATGCAAAAGGTGCATAGAGACAGTAAGCTAAGAAAGAAGTTTCATGAAACAAGAAAAAGTTGAAGAAGAAAGTAGGAGGTGCTGAACAACAGCTAGGATAGCAGTGAACCGAAAAAAGATGGTCTGTAACAAAAAAAAAATCTATTCTATTTTAACAAAAAGAAAGCCTACTTAACCTATGGCTCGAGCTTTCACACAGTCCCCCTGGGAGCGCTAATTCCCATAGATAAAATAGTTGTATCTCCCTGAGGGGGTCCAACTGAGGTTCAATGGTTAACTCAAATTTCAAGTCAAATGCATCAAGAGGTATTTGAAAATAGCAAAAATTGACTGTATCGGGCTTTCATTTAGTTATGATCAAGTATTTATGGGAATTGAGTTTGTGACTACTGGTCAGTTAGCAGCATTTGAAAATCTTCACCGTGATCAGCCGCAGCTCACGTTGCGGTTAGTGTTAATGCTTTTAACTGCAGCACGTCAAACTGAAACTGAAAATTCAACTTCCGTGAAACTCGATTTCAACACTAAACTTCAAAATGGGAAAAATTTCAGCCCTAAACTTAATAATGGACAAAAATTAATAGAACGTTATCATCACCTGGCGTGAGGTAGGTATGAATAAAAATAGTTTGTGACAATACATCAGTGGTATTCATTGCGCTAGATCAGTGGTATTCATTGTGCGGCTCTCGAAAAATATAAAAATTAAGTTTAATATAATTCATATAGATATACGCTAGCTTGCAGTAGCTGAGGATCTCTCAATCAATGCGTCTAACCGAAGTGGCTCTCTTGCAAAAATTGCAGATTGATCACTCGCATTACAGAAATTCCCTCAGTGACTACCGGTGAGTCACCTTGCAGCCAACGTGTTAACGCGCTAACTGCGTATTGGTACATGTGTGTACCACTAGGTAAATTGCTCATTTACGTACCAGTATTAATGAATAGCATCCCAATTATTTCCCCACCTCTATTTAAATTAGGCTATGGTGTACGAGTTGAAATGTTATCGTGCAATCATATTTTCCCCACTTCTTAGAAGGGATAAAAATGTAATCAAGCAGTAAAGACAGCTTCTCAATTGGGCTACTTTCAACCTAACCAAACCGACTGCAGCAACTGCGTGAACGAAATGTTAATAGTGAAGTGTTTATAGTGATGCCTGAACTGTGAAGTTTTAATAGTGACACACAAACGAAGCGTTAATGGTGAAGTGTTAATAGTGAAACCTGAATAGTGAAGTGTTAATAGTGAAACCTGAATAGTGAAGTGTTAATAGTGATACGCAAACGAAGTGTTAATAGTGATCACTATGGCTCTGCAGAAGCAGCAGCACTGGCTAACAGTTGTCTGCACGTTCAGCTACATATTAATCACTTGCAACGACGAATGGCAGGGCGAGACGACGGAAACTGATCAGGAAGCTACTTTCATGATCTTGCGGGTACACATGTGATTTTTCTTCTTCTGTTTTGACGTTTTCCAAGGGGCTTCAATTCAGCGTTAAAAAGTCAAGAAGCATCAAAATTGCACAATGAAAGCAACTTTTTAGCAGCAACAACACCGATTTCACGTTCCCAAACAACTCATGGCAAATCTGCACAAATTAGCAAAGATGAGAGGCTCAAGGGAAAAAATATGCACACGACGTAAGTCATGTGAGCAAGTGTGTTTCAAAATAGAATCATAAAAATTCTGATGGCAACCATTTTTCACATTTGAGTCTGTCATTAGCACAGATGGCTTCACGTCAAAATGCACGGCACAAAATGCACCAGGAAGAGATGAGCTCCCCATGACTCAACTGCCTGGCCTTCCAGGTGGTCAGTGAGCGCGTGAGGCAGTGTGTCACACACCCAGACGATACACACACGCTGGAGCGTGACGCTTGTCTGCCGTACTGGTCTCAATGTGTCTTAAATTAATAAAAGTAATGAAAAGGTACGTTGAACAACATGTTTTAAGTTAACAAAAGTAATGAAAAGGTGCGCTGAAAAACGTGTATTAAATTAGTGAAAGTAATGAAAAGGTACACTGAACAACATGTCTTAAATTAATAAAAGTAATGAAAAGGTACACTGGACAACGAGTCTTAATTAATGAAAGTGATGAAAAGTACACTGAACAACGTGTATTAAATTAATGAAAGTAATGAACAGGTGCACTGAAAAACTTGTACTAAATTAATTAAAGTAATGAAAAGGTGCACTGAAAAACTTGTATTAAATTAATTAAAGTAATGAAAAGCTACACTGAACAACGTGTCGTGAAGAGTAACAATTCAAAAACTATTTTCAGTTCGAAGAACACTTGTTACACGCGAACGAAGAATGAGTTCTCAACGGGTAGATAATAGCTTGGGTAATTTGGTACATGTCGGAAAACTACAATCTACTTCGACGATCATTTAGCTGCGACACTCGAAACACGAAAGTAGTGAAATGGTTGAGCCAGGTCACCGTAAAATGACTTCAATCAAGTCAGTCGAAAATCCCCGAGCATCGCCCGATTAATTAATTCTTTAACAATGAGGGACACACTCAAATTTAAAATTCGACTCCAACTAAACTCTATTCAACTTTGAATTGGACGAGAGACTAACTGAAGCGTGCCTCTGGCTTTGGATAGACTCACATCAAAATGCAGTTTGCAACCACTTGTACGTTATGTTGCGATAAATTGAAAAATCATTTAAATAAAATAAGATAGTTCAATCCTTCAGAAACACATGAAGCTTGTTCCAAGAGCGGAAAGAAGAAGGCATCATTTATAACAAAATTAAGGGGACGTAAAGCTCTAGGTATGTATATCTAGAGAATGTCAACGATATTACAGAAATCCCTCAGTGACCACCAGTGGGTCACCAAACAGGCAAAAAAAGCGATCTTTACAAAAAGAATAGTTTTAATCACGTAGTGAGGGGATACTAGAGGAGGTGAGATGTCAGTGGCGATGTGGTGGCTGCAGTGCGGTGTGGTGAACTATCACAGTGTGATGTGGTGGCTGCAGTGTGGTGTGATGAACTACCACAGTGTGATGTGGTGGCTGCAGTGTGGTGTGATGAACTATCACAGTGTGATGTGGTGGCTGCAGTGTGGTGTGATGAACTATCACAGTGTGATGTGGTGGCTGCAGTGTGGTGTGATGAACTATCACAGTGTGATGTGGTGGCTGCAGTGTGGTGTGGTGAACTATCAGTGTGATGTGGTGGCTGCAGTGTGGTGTACTATCACAGTGTGATGTGGTGGCTGCAGTGTGGTGTAATGAAATATAGTGTTATGTGGTGACTGCAGTGTGGGAAACATACGAACTTAAATACTTCAGTCACAATACCACCCAAACTGTGACGGTAGACGAACACGAAATGCTAAGTTCAGTAGAGACAAAACCAGATGAAGCCATTCCAATTCAAATTTTAATACCAGACCGACCGCGTAAGCAAGCAATCCACGGGATTTCTTGAAATCCATTTTAATTGGGTTATGTAGCATAGACTTGAGTGTGTGTGACTATGAGACACTACATGAGGACACAATACCTCGTCAAGCACCCTAATCTCGCCCGCATTATAGCTCACGTGGCCGAGCTGATGAATGCGATTCTTATCATTAGAATCGAATCCCGAAGTTCATTTAGACAACTTAAAAGAATGCCATGAATGACGTTCCGAATCCCACAGGGTTAGCGTCGGATCTGCCCGAGCAGCGAAGGCTCCACCACTAAAATGCAGCTCACGCTTTCTATTTACGAAGAAGTTAATCTCGCTTGGGTTTATTGAGCTCCGTGTTGTGCTTCCCAGCTTTGCTGTCAAGACGCACGGCGTCACGGGATACCGTCAGCTAGAGATCACGTGGGATAAAAAAAGGGAATTCCGATCGATGTGACTACAATAAAGGCGAGATCGGGTGGGAAAAAAGTACATATAAAGTCTAGATAAAATCTGCCGTTAACGATAGGCGAGATCGGATAGAAAATATCGTAAAAAATTAAATAACGATAAAATTCAGATTTTGTCTTCGGCTCAACTTCCGTTAGTAAAAAAATTTACAATCACAGAAAATAGATTTCTTGATTTATATACATGGTAAGAAATTTGAAGCCAGGTGTAAAAATGCAATTTGAAACTCGGATGGAAACATTTTGCAATGTCGTTCTAAATTGTATAGGTAGAAAATACTATTTTAATGATTTAGGGTACAATAGCGGTAGGCATTATTGAAATTTGATTTAAGACGTAATATGAAGCTGGTCGATAAGAAACGAAGATTTTTTAACATAATCGTGTTCAACACCAGTTTCTAGAGAACAAATTTAAAGATTCAATTAGATCATGAGTTAATTTAAGTTTCTCTAACGACAGCAAAGATGTTGCCAAGAGATGTAAAAGGAAAGCAAAATTTGGCATGGAGTTAAGGGAATGTGAAATCTATACACAAGGTTTCTGCGCAAGATTCTTTGCGCATAGCAAGAACAAGCTCGCACAAAATTCATGAGAAAATTTTCAAGCGGTGAAAAGAATACAACAAAGAACCGAAAAAATAAATACAATACAAGAATCTATTCTATTTCGACAAATAAGTAAGTCTATCTGAATTTCAGCAGAGGACTTCACATCTTTCCTTAGGAGCACTTATTCCCGCTTGTTGCATCCTCTTGAGGAGAAATAGATTAAAGATCAGCCTCAAAACAACGCTATAAAAGCATATTTCCAAAAATTTAAAGGCAAATTCTTATTTTTCATGCCGACATAATTCTGGAGCTTAGGCAGAAAAGCTGGCACGTACAACTTCAATAGCAATCAATTCATATGCTACCTCATCCGTCAGCTGGAAGATGCGTTCCACCCTGACGTGCAATTCATTTATTCGCGAGGTAAAGTCATCCTGACGGTACACAGGAAGAGCGGATGTCAAGGTAACATATGGTAACATCTGGTAACAAAGTACCTTGAAATGAAGTAACATAGTAATTTAAATTAATATAAAGTAAAGTAACATCCTGACGGTACACAGGAAGAGCGGATGTCAAGGTAACATATGGTAACATCTGGTAACAAAGTACCTTGAAACAAAGCAACATGAAAGAACATAGTAATATGAATTAATATAAAGTAAAGTAACATCCTGACGGTACACAGGAAGAGCGGATGTCAAGGTAACATTTGGTAACATTTGGTAACATAAGGTAACAAAGTACCTTGAAATAAAGCAACATGAAGTAACATAGTAATATAAATTAATATAAAGTAAAGTAACATCCTGACGGTACACAGAAAGAGCGGATGTCAAGGTAACATATGGTAACATAAGGTAACAAAGTACCTTGAAATAAAGCAACATGAAGTAACATATTAACATAAATTAATATAAAATAAAGTAACAAAGTAACATCCTGACAGTACACAGGAAGAGATGGCAAAGTAACATGAAGCTTCCTCCGTCTTCCTCGTGACCGAGTGGGTCAAAAAGACATCATTATGATAACTGCAGGGTCGAGTGATGCGAGGATTAGATTATAAGTTAGTTTATATAAGTCTCCCTAACCACAACCAAGGTATTCCAAAGAGAAGAAAAACGAAGGCACCATTCAGGATTGAACTTGAGGTAATGCACAACCTGTGCACAAGGTATGTTGCCACACAAAATCCCCTGCGCCTAGAAACGGGAAGTTGAGAGCGAAGTTTGTGAAGCAAGGTACAATTTGAAGATGCAAGTAGAAGGTGATAAAATACAGGAGAGCCGTAAACCAAAAAAATGACAGTTCTTTTCGAAATAAAAACGTATTCTTATTTCAACAAGAGAAAAAGAGCCTACCTAACTTTCAACTTGAGACCGCACATTTTCCCCCAGAACGAGTGATGCAAAGTAGAAATTCGATTTCAACGCCAACTGCGAGAGTAACCCATACCCGACTAACCCATTGAGTTCCAGGGGGCATGAGTATGCACGTCTAGTCCTTCCATTTGACTACCAAAGATCGGATGCGAGTGAACTGAAAACTTTCTCCTATTCTGACACACTCCTCCTAAGAGACCTATACCCACTTCATCTAATGGAAAAATGTCTTAGAATATACTGGTTATTTGCATTGGAAAACATGGTAGAAAATATTCTGAAGAACGAAAAGCTCAAAAGATTGAGCAACTTATCCACACGTTCAAAGGAATTATTAGCGAGGTGACGCAAAATAACACTTCAGATTAACAAGGCGCTTCTGGGTTCGAGTAAAAGACATGTTATGCAAGCAAACACAAGATAATAACCGAGTTCAAAAACATGAAATAAAATCCACAAACAAAGTAATCTCTACCGTTTTTGACCCAGAATTGAACTGATCTACTTCGCGAGAGTCAGAAGTAAAAACTTGAATGTCACTCTGGGAAATCGCCTGTCAAATTGATCTTGAAGCCTCCAGA
Source organism: Platorchestia sp. MABIK (assembly GCA_014220935.1). Lineage (NCBI taxonomy): Eukaryota > Metazoa > Arthropoda > Malacostraca > Amphipoda > Talitridae > Platorchestia > Platorchestia sp. MABIK. Next base: position 38,810 of record JACJUY010007469.1, read on the forward strand.
ACACAAACCCCGAGAGATTTCCACCCAAATTCGACCCAACTCTTTGTGTACTACACTTGTGCTGCATGCGAACTGCAGATTAGATTATAGGTTAGCTTAAACTTCCCTAACCGCAACAAAGGCGTTCTGAAGAGAGGGAGGAGGGAGGCACCATTTAGTATGGACTTGAGGGAACGCGCAAGCTTTGCACAAGAGGCATAGAAACAGGAAGTTGAGAAAGAAGTTTATGAAACAAGATAAAAATTGAAGACGAAAATAGCAGGGTCTGAAAAATATGACAGAAGGGCACCGTAAAATGGGCTGTAACAAAACAAAAAACAGCAATTTAGACAAAAAGAAGGCATACCTGAAGTTTAGCTTGGGACCTCATACTTTAAAGGGGAGCTACTACCCTGTATTTCACCTAATTTACCAAATTTTCACATTTCACTGCTCTCGTTTTTATTGCACCTAGAGGAACAAAAATGAAAAGAGATATGTAAAATTGAATTCTGAACACATTTTCTTCTATTAACATTTTTGATTTTCGTAATAGAAAAAAAGTTATTGTGCGAACATAAGAAAAAACATAGATACTTGCGCAAAACTTTCGCCCCTCTACAATTTTTTACATAGAAGCTCGATTGAGGTCTCATTCAACGCGGAAGGACTGTACGAACCTCGTAACGAAGAATTTTTTTTTCAATTTTGAACTAGAAAAAAAGTTATTGTTACACATGTCCAATACTTGCGATTTTTCTATCGCGAAATTCGAAAATTCTCATGGAAGCAAATGTGATCAGAATTCAAATTTACAGAATTGTATTCATTTTCGTTCCTCTAGATGCAATAAAAACGTGAACAGTAAAATTTGAAAAATTTGGTAAATTAGGTAAGGTACAGGGCAGTGGCTCCCCTTAATGTGCCGAAGTTAACGTGTTGAAACTCAATGTGCATCTGTTCTAATGCTGTCTTAAGTAGAGCTCCAAAACATGGTTGCGTTTGTCCACCACTGGCACTATCACTTCAATTACACTAATTTAAATTTTGCTTTGTCCTTGCTAATCACGCGGGTGAACTTCGAATCAATTTCCTAATTTCTCCTGTTCTTTCTCATGTTGTAAGGGTATTTAGACTCGAATAAACTCTTCGTCCCGAATCGATATCAGAAAAATATGAGTCCTCTGCTCTTACTGTTGCACAAGTACATTGAGGTCATGCATTAAACCCTCAGCGTATTAACACTTTACCTGCGAAGCGATTCGTCGGTGGTCACTAAGGGGATTTTCATAATGCTACTAATCAATCAGCAGTGAAAACCCACTTTTCATAAATACTTAAGTACAGCTAACTGAAGGGCATGATCCAGGTAATGTTTGCTATTTTCAAAATTGCTTACTACTATTGACGTTAAATTAAAGTTGAATATTGAGCTCGAGTTTAACCAGCCGCAGTTAACGTATTGAGTTTCAATGGAGCCATACTGACTTATAAAATGAAGCATAGCATGACAACAGAGCGAGCTCACTTCTACTCGAGCGAAAGTGGGAGTTATCTTTGGCCATCTTTACGGGACTCTTGTTGGATCAAAACTTGACCATCTCGTCTTAATTAATTACTTGCTTGAGTTCATTAAAGTCCTATTACGGTGTCCGTGCAACTAAATCCCATGTTTCAAAATTTTAATGATCTGTACGGGGCTTGTGGTGAATAAACTAAAACTTTTATGGTTGAAGTTCATCGAAAGCTGTTCAGGAAATGATAGAGGTCAGTGGAAAATCTTTTCTACTTCACAATTTTTGCTCATCATTCCTCAACCATCCATTGTATTTGCTCGTGGTATATAAATTATGTTAAAAGAATACTTGTATATTTGAAGATCATCGAAGGATAAAGAAATCATCCAAGCTTTTCGAGTCAGTGAAATTAACTTATCAAATCTAATCTTTCGAGTCAATGGAAAATCTTTTCTGCATCTTAATTCTTGCTTATCGTTCCTCATCCGCACATTGCATTTCTCATTGTCGGCTTTCAGCGTCGAGGAGGGTGCGATGTAGGAGAACGTCCTTCGCAATTGCGTTTTTTAGAAGTTGCTCTCCTCGTTCGGACACGCTGTGACTCACTGTGTGAATCAGCCACGTTTGTTGCCTGCGCCTGTGAGGAGCTAATATTTTCTCTGAATTTTAAATTAGGCAGGCCCTGAATTTAGCACGTTAGTGCTGACAAGTTAAACGATGGGCCAATATCCGACTCGAACGAAATATAGTTTCAACATGCAACATTTATTGAAATGAAAGAGTTATTTGGGCAGGACTCGAGTTGGTTATGATGTAGAATTTAAATGAATGATAGATCAGTTGAGTTGCAATAAAGCTGATGCATAAAGTGCATAACATTAGGTTTTAAAACATCCTAGTACAAAAATCCGTTATTAGTAAGAGACATGAGTATTTTAGTAGCCGTAACAATAGTTGAAAAAACGTTCGAGAGAAATATCGCTTCTCGAAGTAGCCACTTAGATTGATAAAGGGGAATATCTAGCTTAGGCTTTCACTACATTTGGGAATCATTCTGAAGGTGGAGTCGGTAGATGTAATAGAATTCTACGCCAAAGACTAAAAGGTTGACTTGATAGAAATTCGGAACTATCATTTCGTGCTTACGTGTTAACTAGTTTACCAGGTTACTAGTTTGAAGAAAATGATTTACCACACCACGCATTCATAATATTTCCATCATACAAATTGCTGGCAGAGTCAGGAACAAAAAATGGTTGTTGCATAATGCTAACCAAAACATTTTACAACACGAATGAACAATTCGTAAAATTGACTGCCTAAATGATAATGAACTGCTATCATAATGTACTCCCGAGCGACAGAAACGAAGAATTGTCAAACGAGGCTAACAAAACACTTACGACACGAATAAAAACAGAAACAAACATTCGCCTAGGTGGGTCCGTATCTCAGAGCTAATTTCGGAAGACTGATGGGAAGGACTTTCTCTCTGATATTAATTGTGCAAAAAAAAGCTTATATTCACAGAGTTGACACAAAAATCAACCTTAGCTTTTACAGTATTTCGACACACAAATTCTTCGTTGGTAGACGAACGTAGCATAACACCCCTTGTCAATGTTTGTACAAAGGATTGCAAGAAAAACTAAATAATACATTGCACGTCTCATCATGTTCAAGTTATTCCAAGTTAGATAATGGTGAATCATACATACAATAATGAAAAATTCAAGGACAGTGACACTTAATGTAAAACAACGCCATTGGCAGTCGTCACTTATATTAACACACGGACGTTGACTTCTGAGATAATCAGAGATACTCTTGAGAACATGTTGGTGGAAGAAATTAATTCTGTATTAAAAACTAAAATGTCGACATTGCAGAAATCCGAATAGATTTTTCGTGCAAACATGTCAAAACAGCATCTTGTAACTCAATCAAAAAATTTGCTTTAACCACCCAAATACTTTACATTTCCTGCATCAATAATGCTGGCCGAAAAAGTAAGGGAAGAGAACAGTTTACTTCGCGCAACGCTAAGAGATACGAGTTTAGTTCGCTCCATTTCGTTTCCTAATATGAATGTGAGGAACGGTTCAGCTACCGTTATTCAATGTGAAAGTCTTTTCTGCTTCAACGCAGTTTTTTCTTGTGTTGACTTTCGTTGTTGAAGCCCATACACAGGCAGTCGTGTTGTAAGACAAGCTTCATTTTATTTTCTAGTGATGCTTGGAATAATACATCTGCCACTGTAGAAAGCGACTTGGCCATGTCTTTGTATGCATTTTAAGTCGCTTGGACTTTCAGTCTGCTTCAGGAGCGGAAAATTTAGTTCCAGGTGGCTCCTGTAGAGTGTATTTGGACGTTCAACGATTTCAATTTATCTCTAAAACGGTGCTCTATATTTCTATGAGTGAATTCTTCCTGCGAGCAATACTTTACAGCATCACTGTCCACCTGTAATTGACTTTTAATGAACTGTTAGCCCGGCTGCGTGTCCCAAGCCTAGTTAATTAAATTCCAGTTTCACAGGTGGACAGAACGCCACGTTTCGGTAGAACAGTTTATCGTCCTACAAATAACACGCTCTAATTACTGCCGCATTTCTAGGGGGAATACTTCACAGCATTCTTATTTCATCCTATATGTTATTAGTTCAAAAAGAACGGAGAGAAATAAAGTCGTTTTATTTCCTAATTGGAATTTATTGGAAAACGATCACCCTGATTGTGAGAGAAATTTCTACTCGTGTTCATCAATTTTAACGTGTTTAGTTCCTCCGGTTAACTCTGAATAACTTGTTTTGGCCGGCTTTATTTTCCCAATATTTTCCTTCGTGAGTGAGTGCAAAAATCTGAAAGCTCTATAAGGTTGTTTTTTATCGATGGCTTTCTTTACTTCGTAAAAGGCTAAACCTGGCAGATGTTGTTCCATTAAATGGCTGTACGAAGTAATAAAGCTCTTTTTTGCACCATTGGCTGGCGAGCCTTATTTCCTTTTCACAGAAGCTGATCGGTTATTGCATTAAAAGAACCACCAGGTTACGTTATCTCACAATTTGGTGCCATGTCGCGTCCGAAATTCGCGTATAAATTAATTAGCTCGGACGAAGAGGACAAAAAGCTCGCGGAGACGCACATTTGAGGCTGATAACTCGGCCCACTCGCCGCGTCTGATGGCTGATAAAATTGGTCTCGTCCAGCGGCTGCAGTTAGTGCTTTTGTGGCTGCTGCGGCGTGCATGGGTGATGGAGAGGTGTGGTGGGGGTGGTGGAGTGGAGATGTGGTGGTGGTGGAGTGGTGATGTGGTGGTGGTGGAGGAATGGTGATGTGGTGGTGGTGGAGGAATGGTGATGTGGTGGTGGTGGTGGTGGAGGAATGGTGATGTGGTGGTGGTGGAGGAA
>JACJUY010007470.1:9717-27975 GCA_014220935.1 Platorchestia sp. MABIK
ACCAGGGATAGGTAAACAAATTATTGCATTTCTTACAGCATGGCAGATGATCGCGCACCGAGTGAGGAAGAGCCAACGACACCACCTCGAAAAAAAAGCTCCAAGTGATAGCTAAAAACTACCAGCAGAAATTCAAAGATTCGTGGACATCGGAACCTTAGTTTGAAGGATGGTTAGCCAAGTCCTCAAAATCAACAGATCAAAAGGATGTAGCATATTGCAAGGTTTGCCGAACTGATATTCCTTGTGGGAAATCGATCGGAGATCAAGCGTCACATGCTCTCAGAGACACAAACAACGATCCATGGTGGCAAAGAAAACCCCATCAAATGCCAGCTACGTGCTGTTCAATGATCCTTTGGGAAATCGCGCTCGTAAAGTGGAACAGCAAGTTTGTGCATTTTTAGCTATGTACCACCTACATTGTGTGAGCCTCTTTTAGTTTGATGAAAACATTGTTCCCAGATCAGAAGTCGCTGAAAAAGGTGCGCCTTGGAAAAAAGTGGGCATAAAAAAATTCGACAGGTATTTGGCAAACATCTTGTACGTGATATCGTCTGGGATATCAATCCAGCTTTCTAACGTCGTTCAACTGGCCTTCCCTCCTGACGCTCATGCAGTAGGTAACACAGTACAAATTCATACTGAGGGAGCTCTGGAAACCAGTCTATTTACCTTTTAGTTAATTTATAGATCATAGGTCAGGATTAGCTGTTTTAGGGTAATCTGGGGTAATCAACACCCTTCAGCTAGGGTAATTTGAGTCGCCTCGCGTGGAAACCCTGCCGCCTCCCATTTTACAAAGCAAAATTAGTACTGCACCACCAATCAAATGATGAGGTCTGCGTGCAAGTCGCTCTGTAATTTGTTGTTATATTCAAGGGCCTGAAATCTTTATAGTTTTCAACTGTTAATGTATCTTTGCTAGTAATTCTGATATTATATATATCTTGAAAAAACTAAGATCTGGGTTTAAATGCCCAGGTGCGATGACTCAACAGCAGAGAGCATTAAGCGAGCGTGTGCACACTCCACCGTGGTCTGTAGGTAACTGACGTCACAGTAGCGAGAACGCTATTGGTTACCACAAACATGAGAGAAATCTCAAAAACTGGTTCTCTTTGCATACGACTATGCTCCCTCCACTATATACTCCCTCCACGTGCTCGACTGACCGTCGTAGAGTAAGGGTTGTTGTGACACCGCCTCCCACTGAGCCAACATAGACTCTGTCCGCCATTCAATAGGTAGTAGAAGGATTTAATACTTTGACTGCAGCAACTAAGTATTAAGTTCAACACCAAACTCAAATTTTAAGTCAATTGTAGTAAACTATTTTGAAAATACCAAACATGAAGTGGATCGTGCCTTCATTTAGCTATGATTAAATATTTAGGAAAATTGAGTTTGCGACTATTGGTCGGTCAGCAGCAATTTGAAAATTACCTCCGTGTACCACCGGTTGCGCACGTCGCATTCAAAGTGTTAATAAATGTCCTACAATATGGAATGCTATTAAGTGTTAAATAAGCAATTAAGTATCATTTTAGGCACATAATTAGTCGTAATTTCTGTACAAAATAGAGCGGACTATCACCATTTACCATTCATTCGTGAGACGTTTCATTTTCAATTGTTGTCACTTTTCCATTATAATTGAATGCTTATCAGGTAGTATTTTATGATAAATCAACTCGTCAGAAATTTAAGAATAATAAACCATAGGTTTGTAAGTTTAAACAGTTCAGCTGAAGATGATGTAACTATCAAAGCCATCAAAAAAAAAATGAAGAACATTACTACCTGCCACAAAAGTGACGTGAAAAAGAAGATTGACTCTGTGAAGTCAGGTAACTTTATGTACATTCATTTTAATTTTCTATCATAAGTAGCGAGTAGAAAAATAGGCAATATTTTATTCGGCTTTCAATGATCAAACCATTTTAATAGGTTTTTTAGACTTGAACCTAAATATGTCATTACAGCAAATGAATGAACTTAACACTTTGACTGTGACGTGCGCCACGGGTGGTACACGGAGGTAATTTTCATTATGCTGCTGACCGACCAGTAGTCGCAAACTCAATTTTCATCAATATTTAATCAAAGCTAAATGAAGGCACGAACCAGTTCATGTTTGGTATTATCAAAATAGTTTACTACAATTGACTTAAAATTTGAGTTCGGTGTTGAACTTAATATTTAGTTGCGACAGTCAAAGTGTTAATTAAGTAATTTACTGTTTCTTTTGTTTATTTCTGTGCGGTGTAAAAACACGAACTATTATATTGAGATGCAAATGTGAGCTGTAGAAAGATGTTAACAATTTGTTACAATATTATGATGTTTTTAATAATGCATTTCAAATAGATTCTCACAAATTCAAGATTATTTTAATGGAAGTTAATAATACATCAAAATAATTATATTGAATCAATAGTTGTATGACCTTTCAATCTCGTCCATTTTTAGAGAATTAAGACTATAAATAATGCAAGGACATTCAAAAGCGTAAAACAGGATCTAAGTTTTGTATACGTTCATAATGCTTTTCATTTAATGATGAAATGAAGAAGTCACATGCCGCAGTGACTGCGAGCTGTAACCTACCTCTGCAATTTGCAACGCCACACAGCAGGGTTGCCAGATAAATCGGTTAGCTCATGACCACATTTTATGGAAAAAATGGTCAAAATGGCCACTTCAAAATATCCCATGGCCAAATAACTGGCAAAAAGTTTTTTACCTAAATCACACATAGGCCTGCCAGAACCTTATTTATTTATTTTATAATGTTTAAGTAATAGACATTTGTTAAAATTAAAAACCACAATACCAATAAACTTGATATTCACATTCACAATATTATGATAAGTGCACCTCTTCGAGATATCGCAGGCATTCAGTTACTCGCGTCGTGTGATACAGGTTATTACTGCTGCATCTCTTCAGAATGCCTGGTGTACTTTTGAAATTATGGCATCACATCTCGTTGTCACTTAAAAAATGAACGAATTCTAACAATTGAATCGAAGAGTCTGTTTTTTATAGATTCCTGGGTTTTGTTTTAATTGATTATGCATGAGAAAAAATTATTTCAACTATATATTGCAATACTGGGGGCACTACGAGGCATGTACGTAGTGTGATAATTCTTTAAATTGTTAATGCTTTGAAAGAGCTTGCCAAAATTCAAGCGCTTCTTTAGAAATTTCATGTTCTTTGGAGATTTTTTCTTCATTCCACGCTGCTAGACTGATTTTTCGATACTTTTCTTAATCCAGATAAAAAATGGCAGATCTGAAAATCTTCCCCGATCATTTTGGCTCAAAAGAATGGTATGATTTAAAAGGGAAATACTTTTAAACACATACTGTTTCAGGAAGTCGCTTGCGTACTTGATTCAAAGCTTCTTGAAGCACAGCTTGGTATCCGAGTTTTGCACACTAAATCTTATGATGTTCTTGGTCTTTATCAGGAAAATTTATAAACGTCAATAGGTGAATACTAGTTTCTTTTCTCCAAATTCACGTTTTCTAAGATTTTAGCCGTTCAGGCTTTGTTATATAGCATTTGCTGCGAACTATCATGGTGTCTGCACAGTTCTTTTGCGAGATCATAGGGATCAGCATTAGTCTGCTGAAATGCAAGATTTATCCTTTCATATTCTTTAACTATGGGTGTCGCAAATACAAAATTAAAATATTTACTCTATAATTAGAATCTTGAAGCATTTCTTTTATGAGCCTGACCTTGAAGAGAGTGTCATTACCTGCATATTGTTCACAGTATGTGAAGTAAACTAGCAATTCTTCCCAATTCACAAACATGTTCCTCAAACCCTTTCCTTTTACATGCTACCGTATTACAGCTTATTTCATAAATGGAAAATGTGTTGTTGCTCTTGGTCATTAGTTTCACCGAGATTGAACAAGACCCGTTCGATGTTCGATAAAACGTATTACGTTGCAGCATTTTGGTTCGTTCAACGCTTCATTTCGGAAAACATGGCCAAATGGAATATGTTGTATTATACATCGCCACAAGTTCCAAAAATGGCCAATCCAATGGCCAAATTGGTAAAATTGCCAAGTGAATTTTTTCATGGCCACGGAGTTTAAAAAATGGCCAATTTTGTGAAAATTGGCCATGAAATGGCCAATATGGCAACTCTGGCCACACTGGTTGTCTCGTCTATAATAGCGCATCCACAAGTTGCGTCATTTCAGATGCCGTAGTCGAGGCAAAGTGTTGCCCCGTGTAATAGGGCCTTTAGGCGATACAGTGATACACATACATACACTCTGCTTCCAGTACATAAGAATATTTTATATAACTCATTATATAACCTTCGAGTGAATTTGTCGCTTCGTTCATCCAATTTAACACGCCAATACCATCGAGCGCTGCGGTCGAACGACTTTTCTCCTTAGACAAGGAAATTTTGAGACCACGACGTGCTCGGCTTTTAGATTAACATTTTGAAATGTTAACATTTTTGAAAGGCAACGTTGATCGTCATTACAGCACATTGACATTGTCACATTGAGATCATGAACCAGTATTAGATCTTAACAGAGGAACAACAAAATACAGAGGAATATCATATATTACAGGACCATATGTATGTTTTTTCTTTATCCGTCAAATAGGCTGTACAAATGTTCTGCACTTTCCTGTTTTCAAATTTTTTTACTATATATGCAAAACTCCTATGAAAATATAGCTGCTAGCTAGGTCCCTTTCCAACATTATTATTAGAAAATGGAATTCATTTTATCGTTCATGCTATTTTTACAAATGAAACGTTTCTTTCAGTATCTTGATATTTCATTCAATATCAAGATACTGAAAGATCGTCCACACATTTACTCGATCTATTAATTTTTTTAGTAAAACAATGCACCATTTTGAATATCTAAATATTATTTTATACATAGCAATATATCCGTAAAATAAATTGAACAATATTTAATTGAAATTAAATATAATAATTAAAATGTTGCGATTGCAACTTTGGTTTTTTCAAAGTTGCTGTTGCGGTTGCGTCGCAACTTTTTTTGTGGTGTTGCGGTTGCCCCGCAACATTTTAAAAGTTGCGTGCCCAACACTGGTCATCTTGAATACGTTTGGTTTGGTTTTTATTCAGAAAAATGAATGAATTGTGAGTATGGATATGAGTGCTTTTGTAGGGATAAAAGGTGAATTAAACATTGGACTCATAGAATGTGGATTTATGGGAAGTTTTGCAACAGTGTGAGTTAGCTTAGTCTGAAGGATATGAGGATCTAGCGCTGAATTGCTGGAGGTGCATGGCAGATTTGAAAGTAAGTATTGGGAGAAAGAAAACTGAAGGCTTCAGATGGTTGTTTTACTGAGTGGGCTTGAGAAAGAGAGTAGGCTGAAAGTGCGATAATAGTGAGAACCTTACAAGGGAAATTCACTTGTGAAAGGTAAAGGTAATGACTTTGTGTTAACAAGATAGATACACTTCTCTCTAATATTATTTAGGTTAGATTTTCATTTTAAATTATACAGAGATTCTAGAATTTTGAAATCATTCGGAGTTGAAGCTGAATCTGATATTATAGTGTCAACAGTTGTTGCAAAAACCGCTCTTCAAAGTACGACTGTGTACTGGTGAATGAGTTGGGTGTGATTACTGAAGCCGTGTGGAAACTATCAGTGCTTTACCACTTATATAAAAATTTTGTGCCAATGTAGCAAGGTGCAACGATGTACAATTAATACAACTTTTATTGTAAACCAGGCTTACCACATTTAAACGCATCACCAAAATTCTGAAGTGGGAGATTTGTTTTTGGTATGGTTCCACGTTCTTTAAAAAAGTTAGTCTACAAAACTTTCATTTACTTGCTGTACTCTAATTTCATAAGCAACAAGCTTGAAAAATCTTACAAAACGAACAGGTCATTTACTATGCAACAGAGGCAATGATTAATTTGCATGCTTTGTTGAAAAACACAATGATAAAATCTGCATAAAATGTCCGAATAACATTTGAACACTACTGAGGAACTGGAAGGGATGTTTTTTTCGTGGATTCAATATTTGAGAACAATTTAGGACAATGTGTGAAAAAAATTGATCAGTAGAACAAATGTTTTCAATATCTTGTGCTGGACTGTCACCAGCAATTAGACCCTTTGAGTAGTTCTTAAAAGTTTTAAAAACTTCTACCAAGATTCGAGAAAAAGTTAGCACATTCTTATGTGGCAAGCCACTAGAATTTTTCGAAGATAGTCAATCGCTTTCAGTTGATTTGATTAATGAGTTTTCTTGACATTTTCTGTTAGATTTATATCAGCTTCTTAGCCAGGCCACCTTGTCTTTATAATTTTTATATCATCCTTCTCCACCAAGATTCAGTTACTTAGCAGAGTTTTGTGAGTTATTTTTCCATATTTAGCTGTCTGCTCAGCTCCTGTAATTATTTCAATTTGTAGTCGCAGTTTACGACAGTGCATTAGTTTTGCCTCTAAATTATCGTGACCACTGCTTTCAGCTGTTCATGTGCTGATCTATTTTAATTTCTTTACATGAAATACAGCAGTTGCATTAAGTCACTTTTAATACAGTGAGCATATAAAAGCTTGCGGCCGAATTTTTGTTTTCAGTTTTTTCACGGGCTTTGTTATTTTTATTTTAGATTAACCAAAATTGCTTAATTGTCTTGTGCAAATCATTCGTTGAGCTGTATTAACAAAGTGACCTTGTCATGACATCCTTGGGGTCGAAAGCTTCACCTGGACGGTAGGCCATATACAGGGTGTTGTCTAATTTGATGCACAGATTTTAACCATATACAGAGAAACGCAAAGTAAAACGATTTTCAGGAGTGATAAAAACCTCAAAACTCCTTTTTTGAGAAATGAAGACCTGAAATAATTTTACATTCCCGTAGGAATAAGCTTACAATGCAGCCAACGAGTAAAGTCTAACTTCTTGGGCAGGCTATTGGCGGGCACTTTAGCCCATTCCTGCGGGAATCTAAAGTTATTTCAGGTCGTCATTTCTCGAAAAAGGAGTTTAGAGATTTTTATCACTCATGAAAATCGTTTTGTTAAGCGTTTTTCTGTATATAGTTAAAATATGTTCATCAAATTACACAAGACGCTGTAAAACTTTGAATATATAATACATAGTTCATTTATGTTGAAAAGGAAGCAGTAGCAGTAAGTATCCAGATTAAGTTCACATTTCTAATTGATTTGTGAGCTGTCTGTCGTCCTACTGAAGTTCGTTGCAGTCCAGTTTCATTCAAGGCACTCTGTTACTCATAAGATTACAGAGCATCGGGCCTGCCATTTGCACTCAATTTCTATGAGGTCGACGCTGTCATTTTCTCATGCTTGTTCATGTTTTTCATAGCTCATAAAATAGAATGCCTAGCATTGTGTGCTAGTAGTCCTTGCAAAGTAGTTTTTTTATGTTTGGGTCAGACTAAAATGTAATGCAAAAAATAGATAAAATTTGATCATAATTAGCTCGTGTAGCAAAAAAACTAGACAGACGAACAAAACCCAAAGATACATCTTATACTAAAGATGGCTAGCCATCACTGTCATATATACATATCTTCTTTCAAGACTTCGAAGATTGGAAAGGGGAGTACGAGAGGAAGCATAGATTCACCTTCAACAGGCTTGCTACTAAAAACAAGTCGAGTGTCTGTTACTACTACTGCAGCCTGGGCAGGGCAGAGCGGCTCATCAACGGCAAGCGGCGCCTGGTCAACCAATGCGTCACGCGCCCACTTGCGACCAAAACACTTAACAGGTGAGCTCGGCACTCCGCCTCTGTGTTCTGGTTGGACCTCGTGAAATTTCGTGTGTAGCGCAAGTCTTGGCTCTTGCGCTAGTATTTTGTGTGTTGCGTTCGTGTCCTTCATGTGTTTATGCCATGCATGCATTAATTAGTTACTTCATTTTGTTTTTATCTACTTACCAAGATTTGAACGACGCTTATATGCCACGATGTGCGAAGTTGGAATTGAAATAACTCCCTCCTCTCGGCGGCAGGCTTTCAAGTGCCAAAGAATGCCTTACCATATTGACAGCAAACTTAATATGGTTACATTGAAATATTCCAAGGAGGTTGTGTACACATGTGATTATTTGTTGTGAAAGTTGTTAGAAATGATGGAAAACTACTGTGTGGTGTAAGTTAATCAACGCTATTTTACGTATACAGGGTGAGTGGCACTTTGTTGAACAAACTTCAACATTGTGTTGGGCCCGTTGAAATAAACACTTTATTTCATACCTGTGTGGTCGAAAATGCTTCATTAAAGATTCAAAAGGACGTAAAATTTTTTGAAGCGTTCCGTTGTATCTAAGAGTGAAATTTGATTGTTTGCATTGAACATTTCATCAGCTGCAGAGGTATTGATGACAATGGAGCGAGTATTCAAAGCTGAATTAGCAGATGTGCACCGAGCCTACGGTGCAGCAAATACTAAATCCTAAGTACTCGTTCTGCTGTGCGTGCTTTACATGTAAGTCATACTTCAGTATGAGTAGTGTTAAGCTATAATGGTCAACATCTATTTCACGTTCAGCGTGTGCAAGAACTAAGCAATGATGATTTCCTACGTCGCAAGGTGGTTTCAAATGCCTTGTTTTTGCCAGGTGGTTTCACCACAAAACAGTCAAAGAACGTTTCCATTGAGAGTCTTATTCACAGACGAAGCATCATTCATGCGAGAAGGAATAGTTACCGTCCATAATCTACACGTATAGTCTGATGTTAATCACCTTGTAAATATATATAGTCTGATGTTAATTACCTTGTAAATATATATAGTCTGATGTTAATCACCTTGTTAACAATAATGCAAACATCAGGTTATATTCTACAATGCTTGGGCGAGTCTTCTTAGTGACCATCTGATTTCGCCATTCATAGTACCAGAAACAGTGGTTGGACGCCATTATTGGATTTTCATCGAAGAAATAGTGCCCGAGTTGTTGGAAAATGTTTCCTTAATCGCCATCAGGAATTGTGGTTAGAGCACGATGGTGCTCCTGCGCACGTCGCGATTGCTGTTCTGCAGTTATTGGATACCCGATATCCAAATCGCGGGATTGGCCGTTGCAGCTCCGTCACATGGTCACCAAGGTCTCTTGATTTTAGGTCTTTAGATTTCTACTCCTGGAGATATTTGAATAGTTCATGCAGTATGAAACACCGATTCATTCCGAAGAAGACCTCATCAGTAAAATTGTGTGAGCCGTTGTAAGGATGCGTGAAACTTCTGGCGTCTCCAATCGCGTCCGGCATTCATTACACCGCCGTTTAAACGCCTGCATTGCAACAGATGGACGTCATGTTGAACATCTGTTGGAAATACCTAAAGTAATTTGAAAATCTGTTTCTTGCGGTCCTAATAATTAAATGGCTATTATTCTGTCCATCATAAAAATGTTTTCCTACCTTTTGCATTTTAATTTGCTGCCTCTCTGAAAGTATGAATTTTTCTCCAACACGTTTCAAATTTCGGTCCTTGTAACCCTTCAATGAAGCATTTTGACCACACGTCTTTGAGCAACAAGTGTTTATTTTAACACATTGACTGCGGTGGGTTAAACTGAAGTTTAATATCCAACTCATATTTAAAGTCGAAAGTGGTTGAAAATTTTAAAAATTAGCTAACATTAACTGCGGATATTGAATAGCATTAATTTAAAATGATTGTTTAAAATTTTCAGAAGACCCATCGATGGTTCGTTTCACAGTGGAAAAAACGACCCACCGGTGGGTTATACCGCAATGAATGTGTTAATGGTCCCTACCTTAGGTTTAAGTTTGATCAAGAAAGTGCCAGTTACCTCGGATATTGGCTTAAGATGCTATACAGAAGCCCTCACTGCAAGACTTTAAATTCATTCGTGGTTTTGCGAGTGTAACCATTCGTGCAAGCTGCTAAAAATGTTCATTGAGGCGAAGTACCATTGGATGATTAAGCCGAAATAAGAAAAGCCCTGCTCCACAACCTTCAGCCACCTGCATCTGGGGTGCATGTCACCGCTTACCAAGTGCCGTATCGTGCCCATGGTGCTTGCTCGCTGGAGAGAACACATGTGTTGGCTAAATACTCGGTTCTCTCTACACCAAAAGCCGCTGTCACACGGAGAACAAATGATAAAGTTTCGTCATAATCGTCTACGTAGCGGTACCATTTGGTCTGCCTAGCGCTACGAAACCGTAAGATTTCGGCCATGAGCTACGATCCATTTTTGGTATATGTATCGTTACCATTTGGGAACCAATATGGCGGAGAACTTGGTTGGCGAATGCTCATTTACTTATATTCAGTAATTATTTCCGTTTTCTGACGCGGCAAACTGTTTTAAAGGGCTTAGTATGTGTTTTTAACGTAGCATCTTTAGTTGAGTATATTTTGTTTGGGTGCTCTGGTCTAGGGTCGCTCAAAATTAGCGCAGCTTATTTTGACCAGAGAAAAGTTGGGGCTCAAAAGGCTTGCTTCTGAAAAAGTGATC
Organism: Platorchestia sp. MABIK; assembly: GCA_014220935.1. Taxonomy (NCBI): domain Eukaryota; kingdom Metazoa; phylum Arthropoda; class Malacostraca; order Amphipoda; family Talitridae; genus Platorchestia; species Platorchestia sp. MABIK. Next base: position 20,241 of record JACJUY010007470.1, read on the forward strand.
TACATTCTGAAGATGCCAAATTTCTAACTGTTGAAAATTTTTTAATGTTTTCATGTATATCGTAGGCAGCACATGTATGTGATTTACTCTCTAATGCTCCATTTACCTACGTGTTCTTTTGATGTTCTCAGTAGTAATCACACATGTAGTAAATGATGAATAAGGAGAACAATTTTCTTGTAGGAAAGCCTTTCCCAAACAGATATAAATCTATTTGAAGGGATTTAATATCTGGAAAATTAATAAATATATTCTGTACTTATATCAATTTAGTGGTAAATTTGCTCTGTTGGTCATCTTGTAGCATTTTATGAGCTAGTATTGAAAAAAATTAATTTTATTTACTATTCATCTACTGAAAGCCAACTATTTTAAAATCCATCAAACTTCTTTTAGACCACTCCTGATGTGTTTGAAAGTTTTGAGAAATATTATTAGTAGGATTCTGGTTTGAGAATTGAGATTATGTATCTGGATGCAAAGAAAACCTTGCTATTATAATCTGGAAATTGTTAGTTTCACTTGAGATAAAGATGCATAAAAAGTCAATTCCTAATTTTTTTTTAAAATGACCACTGTAATATTATAAAATCTAAACTTCATTAAATAATTCAGTTAAGCTTGCAATCTATCTATAAAGGCTCAAATAAGTCATTGTGATATGTCTAGTGCAAATGATATCTGGTTCAAAATGTCCAGGCTGTGTTTTCGTATTTTTTGTTGTGTTGAATGGCACATAAGGGAGATGTTTTCTAATATAAGCTTGATGCGTGCAACGATATTTTAATACACAGCACATTTATTAACCCATTTTACAAACTTAAACTTTTTGCAGGACTGAACACGTAATATATGAATTTTAGAAATTTCCTTGAATTTCTTTGGTATTGTAGGCAGTCAATTTTTTGCTAATATAGCAAAATGATGTGAAGCCAAAATCATATTAGGATTTTTTGCCATGTCATATCCTTACATCTTTAATTTATTCCAGATAAAATTCCTCTAGCGAAAAGTTATTTCAAAAAATAATTTTTTTGACAACTCACTCTTAATCATTTAATATTAGAAGCTTGTATATTTTATTCAGTGGATAACCTTGTTATTTCATTACTTACTTACTTTTCAAATATTTCTCAATTCATCTGAGAATAGATTGACAAGTTGATAATATCAGAAATGTATGGAAAAATTAATTCTTTTTCAATTCCTGGTTCTTTGCTTTTACCATATTTTGTCTAAGGTGAATCGACTATAAACTATTGTATTTTGGCATTTGATCACATCATATTTGGGGGCTGGCATAATGCTTGAGGTGTTCTCAACTGTCATGACTAGAGACTAATAAATTTCAGTCCCTCTGAGGTTCAAGTGATCTATTATTCTGTTATCTTTCAGTGGAATCTAAAAAATTGTCTTCAAGTATGACAGATTTATTTATTCTATGCTGTATAATTGATTTGTATTAAGGGTATCAGTGTACATTCACCATTCTTCCTCACAGTGTTTTTCACGCTAGTTTATTTTTTCTTTTCAGCTGTCTGTATTTGAGACTTCACATAAACCAAATTGAAGTTTGCACAGAAATTAAATCAGGTTAAAGAATCTACATTCAGCATTTGTTCCTTCTTTGTATTCTTTGACATTGTTACAGAGCATGGTTAGTGAATAAACTTTTCTACTCACTAATTTCAGACTAATGTAACTTAGGTTTTTCTCCATCAGCTGTTCCTGCAAAATGGGATGACTGAGTTCCCCAAAAATTGAGCTTTTCAAGGCGTGCCAGTTCAATAAATCAGGCTCAGCTGCTGCCCCCTATGGGAGCATGAGGATCACCTCAGCTTCTTGGAGGACACTATCACGGCTGACATGAGTGTAACAAATCTGGATGCTTCACTTCTTGTCTGAGAGCAGTAGTTTCTCAACTGTAAGTTGATCTGAATAATGCAAATGAGTCAACTGCTTCTTGTGGAATAGGTGTGTGTGCCATTTGAATTCCAAATACTGGCACCAAAAATGTTCTGAGCTCCAATTTCAGTATTGGTTGACCAGAGAGAAGTGTGCTGATGGCACAACTGAGGGTATTAAGTTGGACCTGTCTCTCAAACGTGAAACAGAAAGTGTTATGGTGAGAATTGATAGCTGTTTTGGACTATTTGAGTAACAAGATAGTAGGGCACTTTCTCGCCTGCTCGATTTTGCAATATTTACTGAGCATAGAGTTGCCTGCTATTGCAGGACGGGAATTTGTGTACCTTTTAAACACAAATTGTAAGGTCACTACCTCAAAGTGGCCACTTGAGGTCCCAGGTGACCCATATCAAAATAAGGTTTTGGTTCTTGATAAAGTTTTTGTTTCTATACATGTATCTGTTAAAAATGTAATTGTTCAGTTTACATTGTTCCATTAATATTTCAAAAGTTGCAAATCGTCCATCATTGAATCACAGTAATATACCTTGCAACTAGGGTATGTTAAAATTAGCCATGTGTAGTTTCAATTCAATTTTCATCACTTAAACAAATATATTTCCTATTTATTGACATCCTTTATTGGAGTTGTGTGTTGAGAGGAACACATGAACTTCAGTATCTAGGGGCTGTCATCTCTGTTGGTGAATTCATTTTTGATACGTGATAGTGAGACTCGTGACCACGAATGACCAGTGCCATTTGAGACAATACCAGGGCTCGCATGACTATACTGATGTCTCAGGTTTGCTGAGGATTTTTTGATGCTCAAAGTAACTTCGGACTAGTGCAGTTTTTAATATAATGCAATCCAAGTCGTGATAAATATAATTTTATAGTTTTGGGGGATAGTTGATTCATTTGTTTCCCCAACACTGGTATTGTTGAGTCGTTTTTTGAAATTTTCTTTGAAACATTGCTGAGTGCCAACCTCTCCAGCAGATTACCGTCCTTGGATTTGAGCGTGTGGAGGCGGTGTGTGAACTATAAGTGGAAGACACCATCTCGTCATCCAGCCTGCTGATAACTGCAAATTTGCCTTCGATCTTTTATGAAGAACTTGTTGATATGTCTCCTATTCCTTATAAAACCATAACTGATAATATTCACGCAACTTCTGGCATGATTTCTTGAGACCCATTCGATAGAGTTCTTTCAAAAGGTACTGCTATTGTCTCTATGTTAAGAAGCGTGTCCAATTGGAAAATGTTAGGACCCGAGTTTAAGAACCTGTTTTTTTTAAGTAGAATAGGGTTTTATTTTGTTAAGGAACCATTCATTTTTCGATTCATTTTCATCCTTTTCTTCAGCACCTACTACGTTTTTCTTCAACTTATTTCTTGTTTGAACTTTTTCCCTGACCTGGTGCTTTGAGCACATTGTGTCCTGTGCATCAACGCACGTGGTACTTCACAAGGATGTCCTATGTGGGAAGAGCACATGGTGCATAGAATCCCCGAAGACGTGTCTATTCCAGATGTTCCATTCCTCTCAGTCTGTGATAGCATTTTTTTTATGGAAACGGAGCCTTAAACTAAAAACTAAAGTACAAATGTTGGGTGGAGCAGATCCTGCTGTTACTTTAAATTGCATCATAAAAATGAAAGAGCTAGATAAGCTACTTTAATAATTTCATCATTTAAGGTATATATTCGAATAAAACCAAATTTCAAACGTTTCAGCCACTGGCCATCGGTGATACGAATTCTGAAAAAGTACTAAGTAAAAAGTAAAAATAGACCATTTTACTACGTTGTGGGCTTTGAAGTTGACAAGGAAATTTATATCGAACATGGTCTTTTCAAGCTTGCGATGAAGGTTTTCACGCTTCCTGAATGACTTGTATTTTTTCAGAATTCCAATCACTGATGATGGCCTGTGGCCGACAGAGCCGCTGACAGAGCACCACTTTCTGGTGCCAATTTTGTGTGAGATAATTCGTTACTGTGCAGGATATTTGAATTAGTTCAACTGCTAGTAAAATGTTAGAATAAGATAAAATTTGAGTTACATGTTACGAGGAAAAATAATTTACTTACGTTAGGATTGAGCCCATTTACGCTTATTAATATATAGAGTGAGCGGCAAATGTTCAAGTGCTACGCTACCACGTTAGTTCTGTAACTGGCATTCCGAGGACACAAATTTCCTATATTGTACAATATATACTGGATTCAAGTAACCAATAATTTGTTATTTCTTGGATATTGTTCTGCCGCAAACTTTCACTTCCAAACGGACTTCTCATTTTTTGGATATGAATAAGTTACACGATATTTCTGCGCACAATCCAATGACAAGATTCTGTAGCATCTGTATTTTAATGTTCATTCATTGGTGCTTTAATTGTGCGACTTGGATGTTAATGGTCGGTTTACTTATGATTATTTTATTGTTAGGTTGAACTGATGCAGTACATTGATATGTAAAAAAGCTTTCTCTCCGTTAATAATGCTCTAAATAACAATAGGTGAAACTTTCTTTAAACTATTCTCGTATGCAAACGTAATTGTAGTCACAATAAATATAAAATTGCTTCAACTAATATATTATGAGTACTTATGTTACCTATAGAAGAAAGGAATTACGTGCGCCTAAATTTTCTATGTAACGCAATGCACGGTGTAGCTGAGGGAAATCATTTCCATACGAAGAAGATAAATATGAGGCGAGTGAAACAAATCATTTCCTTTTATTTTATTGTGACGATGCATGGGTTGTTTTCCCTATACTTGCTGATAATGTCGTTTCGATCCGAAAGGGCCTTGTGAAGGGCGTCGGCACTCGCTTTCCAGTCTCAGAAGTCTATTAGCGCCGTTTCTCCAGTCTCCCAATTTTACTGTTGTTTCAACCACGTCTTCGGTGTCTGTAAAGCCAATTGGAGTGTATTGGTTCTTGTCAGTTTTAAAAAGCAAATTATGCAATAAACATGTAGCAAGACAATTTGATTTACGTTCGGTACGATTGTTTCAATCGGCTGCCGGAAAACCTGGAACCGACAGGTAAGTATGCCAAATGCGTTCTCAACTACTCGGACTCTGCTCAGCTTGTAATTAAAAATGCGTTGCTTCTTGGCTGGTACTTATTGTGGGTAAGGCTTCATGAGTTTTTTGTTGAAGGGAAAGCATAAGATGGTAACTTGAACATTGTTATTAGTATCCGGCAAATCTGCACTTTCCGACATGGTTAAAGTTTTGCCGTCAACGTGGCCTTTGAGTTGAGATTTCGCGTATACATCTTCGTCTAAAAATCGCCTATTTGTGCAAAAATTTGAGGTTGGCATCCACGACCGGAAAAGTAACAACGGAAAGTACCCCCTTGTAAGTGAAGAACGGGTTTCACTGTGATTAGGTGGTCGGATCCAAAGCTGCCAGAATTGTGTTGCCATAACCATTCTTCAGTTGTACATGGTCCGAGATGCAAGCGGCGAGTAAATAAATTTTTGCTTTAAAACCTCAGTTAGGATGCCGCTCACTGTTGACCTTCCCATCCACAATTGAAAATGGTGTGAGCTTCTGTTTTCCTCTGAAACAAACAAATTTACTGTAACTGGTACTCCAGTTCGAAACTGGTCAGATGAACCAAATGAATACAATTATGTATCACTTCGGAGTTACTTTCTCTCCAGACATGACGTGTTGCCTCAGTACACCAACATTTTGATGGCTCCGATACCCTAAAATCAACAAGCCTGTTGCCAGGTACCTCAGAGTGACTGCCAGACGATCATGCGCTGAAATTTCGCTCCTCATTTTCGTGTCCTTCTGGTTAATAGTGACTCTCTAGTAGCCAGGAGAAGACGCTGGTGCTCATCCTCAGGAAGTTCCTGGAAAAAATTGGTAATTTCAAACTGTGAACAAAGTAAAAGTTGCGTTCTGGGTTGCATTTGGATTTCTGTTCAGATTGGTGCTCATTAGCAGGGAAATTTTGAGTCTCGAAAGTTACAAAGCTGAATTTTTTGTTCGTAAAATTTCATTTATTTTTACCAATCTAAGTTTCATTTAGGACAGAGACACAGGAAAAATAGGAGTTACACCTCTTTGAAAATTTTGTAAAATTGGATTCTGGGAAATAATTTCATTTGAGCGAACACTCTCTGGAATAGAAAAAACATGCTCACTATCAGACAGAAAAAGGTACTAATATTTCAGCATTAAAAATTTTGGTTTGAGAAAATATAAATACTTGCACTCATTTCCAAAATTGAAGGGGCTTTCAATTTCAAAGAATATTTCTCCCAGCACAAGCTGGGAAGGCCAAAAATTGCAATGCGCTGGTGACCCCGATAGATAGGTATTAAGTTCTTGATTGAGTCAGAGATTTTCAGAAGATGAAAATTTTCATATAAAGCAGAAAGCAAATAATGATTGTTCATGATAAATATATTTGCATAGCTTAAAAAGTCCTAAAACGGGAAAATTTGCACATTTTAACTGATTTCACAAAAAAACACATATTTTCATAGCTTAAAAAGTTTTAAAGCAGAATAATTTGTGGAATTTAGTACAGGGCTCTTTAAAAAGACAGTGGCACGTAGCCTACAGCAGAATGCATATTTGAATACTGCGATAAACTTGCAATGCGGAGTTCATACAGTCTTATAGTTCAAAGCGTGAATTGTAATACAGCATTAAATATTGTGAAAATAAATGAATTAAACTGAATTCATTATATTCGTACCTGTAGGAATCAGCGTCTTCCAATCGCATTTCTTTTACTCAAATGTTCGCAAGTCCTTGGTCATTACGTCGATCCAAAATCAAAGCTCATAACGTTTTCCTTTTGGTTGTTCAACACTCTTCACCATTAGAGCGTGATGAAATCCCGAACTTGGGAAAAACTTGTGTCGCCATCCATCTTGCATGGCTGCTAGACAGCGACTGAAGCGAATGTAAATAAACCAAATGGTAACGGGTCGCTACGAAACCCTGAAGCGTGTGACAGCTCTCTTCATAATTCCGTCAAGCTACTCGATTAATTTGGTAACGTAGCGCTACGGTTTGGTCGTCGTGTGACGCCGCCTTAAGGCTAAGTTCAGACTGAACACGTTGGCGCTCACGCGCGCGTACGCAGGCAGTAGCTGCAATATCAAATACATGTATTCCCTTGAGAGGGTCTACACTAAACGTGGACGCGCGCCAGCATACCAAAGCGTACAGGCGCTGCATCTCATGGTCAAAATTTAGGATTACTTGGGAGAAATATTTGACGCAGGTCACGCAGCCAGGGCTCCCACTCCTGGGTTTTTCCACCCAGATCTGGGTTTTTCAGACCCCTCCTGGGTTTCTAGGTTTAATTTTTGAAATTACGCTAAATCTGGGTTTTTTAAATCGGGCAGTACATTCATCATTTACTTGAATAAAATGAACAATGCAGTTAAGAATTTCTGAACCTATATCGCTTGCAAAAGCATATCATATATGAAAGGAAGCATATCGGATGGGGTAGAACGTGTTTAATCCGTTTCTCGCCCGATAAAACGGGTAACGAACGAGTAGCATACGAACTTGCACGCCCGGCCAAGCCGTGGTTAACCGGCGAGCCACTTCAGAGTTCAGCAGGGTTGCCATATTGGCCTTTTTAAGGCCAAAATCACAAATCTGGCTTTTTTTGCAAGCGTTTGGCTTCGAAATATCAAGGTTGGCCTTTTTCTTAAATTTGGCCTTTTTCTGGCTTTTTCAGTCATTTTCCGTTTTTGAGGCGCACAAGGCGTAAAACTGAAACGTGACAGTTGAACGCAGAGCAACAAGATCAGCTAGATGCTGCT
>JACJUY010007470.1:29768-41179 GCA_014220935.1 Platorchestia sp. MABIK
AAGCGGTCTCTACAAAACCATGACAAATCTCGGAACCAAGCATATGCTTCTCTTTTTGAACTATATATTAGAAAAAATTAATACTTTGAATGTTGAATTTCAATCCGAGCACTTCAGACTTCATGTGCTGCATCCAATGGTGTACTCTGAATATAGAATCATTTTGAGCTGTTTTATTAAGGAAGTGGTTATTAGAACTACAAAAACATCTGAAATTAACCCAAATAACAAACAGTTGCATAAACAACTCAACGATTTGTATTTGGGTGGTCGATGCATGAAGCTTTTGGCCCTGACGCCAATTGGAAAAGACGGGGAAACGAGGTTTAGGAATGATTGCTTAAATTTCTTGGTGACGCTATGTGTGCAAATAAAAAAGCGATTTCCACTGGAGGAAGAAGGAGTTATTGCCAGCTTGAGCATTTTAGATCCCGCTGTAGCTCAAGATCTCACTAAATCTCCGAATTCATTAATGAAGGTAGCCCTACATTTCCCCCATCTTGTGCCTGAAGAACTACTAGATAATCTGGAAGACGAATGGAGGCTATTCCGAAAATTCAAAGACGTGTCGGTGTCGAATAAATCTACACCTGATTTTTGGTACTCTCTGCGTAACATCAAAGAAGGATAAGGCAACTCAAAATTCGGAATACTTTCGGACTTCATGACCAACCTAACTGTTCTGCCACACTCATCCGCGTCGGTAGAAAGAATATTTTCGCTTGTGCATCATGTCAAAACCAAACAAACGAACTCGCTGAAAACAGACACTGTTAAGGATAGGTTGTGGGCAAAACAAGCATTGTCAAGGAGTGAGAAACCCTGTCACGGTTGGCAACCTAAACCGGAATTAGTAAGCGATGTCATCGACGGAGAATGTCACCAGCGTTACGAAAAGCGCCTTGCGCAACAGAAAACTCATCTCAATGTCAATATTTGCGCTGCAGAAGAGAGTGGGGAGGAGGAACAGAAATAAAATCTGCATTACCATCATCGTTTTCATTCACGTAAGTTAACTTTTGTTTTTTATCATTAAAATAACATATCTAGGTTTTTCTTAACGAATCTGGGTTTTTTTCATATTCAATCTAGGTTTATCTGAAAATTCGGAATGGGAGCCCTGCACGCAGGGTGACGCAGCACGCGCGTTCAGTATGTCTCGAGCAGCCGTGAGGGATGGATGCGGAGCTGCTACTCTCTTCTATTCAGGCAGTGCCTGCCATCTGAGACGCTTCCCACCCTCAGCACAGCGACAGGGTGTTCATAAGCGATCTATTTATTTAAATCACTATTTGATTTAAAAAGACCTATAATCTTGCCTTTAATGAGCTGAACCAAAGATTTCCTGAAGTTCGTCATCCAATGCAGCAACTAATTTCAATTATTCATTAGCATCTTCGATCTTTCTGATTTCATACGTTTCATTGGTCCCAATTATCTTAATTAAATCCAGGGGAAGATCAAAATCATAGCTGTATTTTTAATAACGTTTTAGACTACGTCGTGTTGTCTGTATACTATTTATTGTTGAAACATTCATCTTGTTTCGAAGTTTGTTATTAATGATGTTTACTTGTTTGACTGTTCTCTCAACATCAGCATTAGAATGACACAGCTCTCAACATCAGCATTAGAATGACACAGAATTATTTAAGCGAATTTGCAAAGTTCATGAAAGGGATTTTCAGCTGAGGAATCTCTGTAATTAAAAACTTCGCATCCGATATTGACTGTACTTATTTACTCGCTGCCTTCCACGGCCCTGTGTGCAACCGCTATCTCTGAAAATCTAGTTTAGTAAGGTCTGAGCGATTGGAGATAAACATTCTCGCATATGGAATTATCTCAGGTTTTATACGATTCAAGCAAGACTTGATACTTAATTCTGACATTGACTTCAAAATGATGTAATTATGAGGAAGACGCGATCGTAATTCTATTAGCTCTATTGAGAAATTGATGAATCATTGCCGAATGTACTTCTTTTCATCATCTTAAATTTGATACTAAATTGTTATAGAAAATGAACAAAACAGGCTAAATACGAGTTAAACTAGTACAATAGGGGTTTAAAAACGCGCCAGGGATAAATTTAAAATTTTAAAGACTAAAAGATATTGAGAAGGGCTCGGGCTAAATCGGCAACCCTGCCACCGATGCTTCTCGATGAACGGGTACATCAGCGTGCAGTGTAGACACCTCCATTCAAATGAAAGCGTGAGACAGCGTGAAGTGTACGCACGCGTGAGCGCCAACGTGTTCAGTCTGGACTTAGCCTAAGGCCAACGTCGAGAGATGCTACTTTAACCGCCCAGTCTCACTTTCCCTGTATGATGTGAACTCGTTGAAAATTTCTTACCGTAATGTTTTGAAAAGGTGAAAGTATGGAGATGAAATTCGAAAAGGTTTTACGGCTGCGGGGATCCATAACTAAAGGCGGCGTCACACGACGACCAAACCGTAGCGCTTCGTTACCAAATTAATCGGGAAGCTTGACGGCATTATGAAGAGAGCTGTCACACGCTTCAGGGTTTCGTAGCGACCCGTTACCATTTGGTTTATTTACATTCGCTTCAGTCGCTGTCTAGCAGCCATGCAAGATGGATGGCGACACAAGTTTTTCTCAAGTTCGGGATTTCATCACGCTCTAATGGTGAAGAGTGTTGAACAACCAAAAGGAAAACGTTATGAGCTTTGATTTTGGATCGACGTAATGACCAAAGACTTGCGAACATTTGAGTAAAAGAAATGCGATTGGAAGACGCTGATTCCTACAGGTACGAATATAATGAATTCAGTTTAATTCATTTATTTTCACAATTTTTAATGCTGTATTACAATTCACGCTTTGAACTATAAGACTGTATGAACTCCGCATTGCTAGTTTATCGCAGTATTCAAATATGCATTCTGCTGTAGGCTACGTGCCACTGTCTTTTTAAAGAGCCCTGTACTAAATTCCACAAATTATTCTGCTTTAAAACTTTTTAAGCTATGGAAATGTGTTTTTTGTGAAATCAGTTAAAATGTGCAAATTTTCCCGTTTTAGGACTTTTTAAGCTATGCAAATATATTTATCATGAACAATCATTATTTGCTTTCTGCTTTATATGAAAATTTTCATCTACTGAAAATCTCTGACTCAATCAAGCACTTAATACCTATCTATCGGGGTCACCGACGCATTGCAATTTTTGGCCTTCCCAGCTTGTGCTGGGAGAAATATCTTTGAAATTGAAAGCCCCTTCAATTTTGGGAATGAGTGCAAGTATTTATATTTTCTCAAACCAAAATTTTTAATGCTGAAATATTAGTACCTTTTTCTGTCTGATAGTGAGCATGTTTTTTCTATTCCAGAGAGTGTTCGCTCAAATGAAATTATTTCCCAGAATCCAATTTTACAAAATTTTCAAAGAGGTGTAACTCCTATTTTTCCTATGTCTCTGTCCTGAATGAAACTCAGATTGGGAAAATTAAATGAATTTTTACGAACAAAAAATTCAACTTTGTAACTTTCGAGACTCAAAATTTCCCTGCTAATGAGCACCAATCTGAACAGAAATCCAAATGCTAACCAGAACGCAACTTTTACTTTGTTCACAGTTTGAAATTACCAATTTTTTCCAGGAACTCCCTGAGGATGAGCACCAGCGTCTTCTCCTGGCTACTAGAGAGTCACTATTAACCAGAAGGACACGAAAATGAGGAGCGAAATTTCAGCGCATGATCGTCTGGCAGTCACTCTGAGGTACCTGGCAACAGGCTTGTCGATTTTAGGGTATCGGAGCCATCAAAATGTTGGTGTACTGAGGCAACACGTCATGTCTGGAGAGAAAGTAACTTCGAAGTGATACATAATTGTATTCATTTGGTTCATCTGACCAGTTTCGAACTGGAGTCCAACCAGTCACAGTAAATTTGTTTGTTTCAGAGGACAACAGAAGCTCACACCATTATCAATTGTGGATGGGAAGGTCAACCGTGAGCGGCATCCTAACTGAGGTTTTAAATCAAAAACTTATTTACTCGCCGCTTGCATCTCGGACCATGTAAAACTGAAGAATGGTTATGGCAACACAATTCTGGCAGCTTTGGATCCGACCACCTAATCACAGTGAAACCCGTTCTTCACTTACAAGGGAGATTTTCCGTTGTTGCTTTTCCGGTCGAGGATGCCAACCTCAAATTTTTGCACAAATAGGCGAATTTCAAACGAAGATGTACACGCGAAATCTCAACTCAAAGGGCAAATTGACGGCAAAACTTTAACCATGTCGGAAAGTGCAGATTTACCGGATACTAATAACAATGTTCCAGTTACCATCATATGCTTTCCCTTCAACAAAAAAACTCATGAAGCCTGACCCACAATAAGTACCAGCCAAGAAGCAACGCATTTTTAATTACAAGCTCAGCAGAGTACGAGTAGTGGAGAACGCATTTGGCATACTTTCCAGTCGGTTCCAGGTTTTCCGGCGGCCGATTGAAACAATCGTACCGAACGTAAATCAAATTGTCTTGCTACATGTTTATTGCATAACTTGCTTCTTAAAACTGACAAGAACTAATACACTCCAATTAGCTTTACGGACACCGAAGACGTGGTTGGAACAACTGTGAAATTGCGAGACTGGAGAAACGGCGCTAATGGACTTCTGAGACTGGAAAGCGAGTGCCGACGCCCTTCACTAGGCCCTTTCGGATCGAGACGACATTATCAGCAAGTATAGGGAAAACTACCCATGCATCGTCACAGTAAAAGGAAAGGAAATGATTTGTTTAATTCGCCTTATATTCAGCTTCTTCGTATGGAAATGATTTTCCTCAGCTACACCGTGCATTGCGTTACATAGAAAATTAAGGCGCACGTAATTCCTTTCCTCTATAGGTAACATAAGTACTCATAATATATTAGTTGAAGCAATTTTATATTTATTCTGACTACAACTACGTTTGCATACGAAAATAGTTTAAAGAAAGTTTCACCTATTGTTATTTAGAGCATTATTAACGGAGAGAAAGCTTTTGTACATATCAATGTACTGCATCAGTTCAACCTCACAATAAAATAATCATAAGTAAACCGACCATTAACATCCCAGTCGCGCAATTAAAGTACCAATGAATGAACATTAAATGCAGGTGCTAGAGAATCTTGTCTTTGAATTGTGCGCAGAAATATCGTGTAACTTATTCATATCCAAAAAATGAGATGTCCGTTTGGAAGTGAAAGTTTGCGGCAGAACAATATCCAAGAAATAACAAATTATTGGTTACTTGAATCCAGTATATATTGTACAATATAGGAAATTTGTGTCCTCGGAATGCCAGTTACAGAACTACCGTGGTAGCGTAGCACCTGAACATTTGCCGCTCACTCTACATATTTATAAGTGTAAATGGGCTCAATCCTAACGTAAGCAAATTATTTCCTCGTAACATGTCACTCAAATTTTATCTTATTCTAACATTTTACTAGCAGTTGAACTAATTCAAATATCCGGCACAGAAACGAACCATCTCACACAAAATTAGCACCAGAAAGTGGTGCTCTGTCAGCGGCTCCGTCGGCCACAGGCCATCATCAGTGATTGGAATTCTGAAAAAGTACAAGTCATTCAGGAAGTGTGGAAAACCTTCATCGTAAGCTTGAAAAGACCAAGTTCGATATAAATTGCCTTGTCAATTGCAAAGCCCACAACGTGGTAAAATGGTCTATTTTTACTTTTTACTTAGTACTTTTTTCAGAATTCGTATCACTGATGATGGCCAGTGGCCGAAACGTTTGAAATTTGGTTTTATTCGAATATAAACCTTAAATGATGAAATTATTAAAGTAGCTTATCTAGCTCTTTCATTTTTATGATGCAATTTAAAGTAACAGCAGGATCTGCTCCACCCAACATTTGTACTTTAGTTTTTAGTTTAAGGCTCCGTTTCCACAAAAAAAATGTTATCACAGACTGAAAGGAATGGAACATGTGGTATTGACACATCTTCGGGGATTCTATGCACTATGTGCTCTTCCCACATAGGACATCCTCGTGTCCCACGTGCGTTGATGCACAGGACACAATGTGCTTAACACGTTAAAGTGCGGCGGGTTAAACTGAAGTTCAATATCCAGCTTAAATTTAGAGCTAATTGTAGTAAGAAAATTTGAAAACAGCAAACATTGACTGCATCATGCCTTCATTTAGCTTTCATTTAGTATTTATAAAAATTGAGTCAGTGACTGCTGGTCGGCCAGCAGCATTATGAAAATCACCTAAATGACCACCGGTGGGTCACGCCGCACTTAACGTGTTAAAGCACCAGGTCAGGAAAAAAGTTCAAACAAGAAATAAGTTAAGAAAAAGTAGTAGGTGCTGAAGAAAAGGATGAAAATGAATCGAAAAATGAATGGTTCTTCAACAAAATAAAACCCTATTCTACTTAAAAAAACGTTCTTTGACTCGGGTCCTAACATTTTCCCATTGGACACGCTTCTTACCATAGAGACAATAGTAGTAGCTTCTGAAAGAACTCTATCGAATAGGTCTCAAGAAATCATGCCAGAGGTGCGTGAATATTAGCAGTTATGGTTTTATAAGGAATAGGAGATATATCAACAAATTCTTCATGAAAGATCGAAGGAGAATTTGCAGTTATCAGCAGGCTGGATGACGAGATGGTGTCTTCCACTTGAAGTTCACACACCGCCTCCACACGCTCAAATCCAAGGACGGTAACCTGTTGAAGAAGTTGGCACTCAGCAAAATTTCAAAGCAAATTTCAAAAAACGACTCAACAATACCAGTGTTGGGGAAACAAATGAATCAACTATTACCAAAAAACTATAAAATTATATTTATCAAGACTGGGATAGCATTATATTAAAAAAACTGCGCAAGTCCGAAGTTACTTTGAGCATCAAAAAATCCTCAGCAAACCAGAGACATCAGATAGTCATGCAAGCCCTGGTATTGTCTCAAATGGCACTGGTCGTTGGTGGTCATGAGTCTCACAATCATGTATCAAATATGAATTCACCAACAGAGATGATAGCCCCAAGAGACTGAAGTTCATGTGTTCCTGTTAACACATAACTCCAAAAAAGGATGACAATAAATAGGAAAAATATTTGTTTAAGTGATGAAAATTGAATTGAAACTAAACACGGCTAATTTTAACGTACCCTAGTTGCAAGGTATATTACTGTGATTCAACGATGGATGATTTTCAGCTTTTCAAATATTAATGGAACAATGTAGACTGAACAATTACATTTTCAACAGATACATGTAAAGAAACAAAAACTTTATCAGGAACCACAACCTTATTTTGAAATGGGTCACCTGGAACCTCAAGTGGCCACTTTGATGTAGAGACCTTTCAATTTATGTTTACAAGGTACACAAATTCTCGTCCTGCAAAAGCAGGCAACTCTATGCTCAGTAAATATTGCAAAATTGAGCAGGCGATAAAGTGCCCTACTATCTTGTTACTCAAATAGTCCAAAACAGCTATCAATTCTCACCATAGCACTTTCTGTTCCAGGTTTGAGAGACAGGTCCAACTTAAAACCCTCAGTTGAGCCATCAGCACACTTCTCTCTGGTCAACCAATACTGAATTGGAGCTCAGAACATTTTTGGTGCCAGTATTCGGAATTCAAATGGCAGACATTCCTATTCCACACGAAGAAGTTGACTCATTTACATTATTCATTTCAACTTACAGTTGAGAAACTATTGCTCTCAGACAAGAGGTGAAGCATGCAGATTTGTTACACTCATGTCAGCCGTGATAGTGTCCTCCAAGAAGCTGAGGTGATCCTCATGCTCCCATAGGGGGCAGCAGCTGAGCCTGATTTCTTGAACTGGCACGCCTTGAAAAGCTCAATTTTTGGGGAACTCCGTCATTCCATTTTGCAGGAACAGCTAGCTGATGGAGAAAAAACAAAGTTACATTAGTCTGAAATTAGTGAGTAGAAAATTTTACTCACTAACCATGCTCTGTAACAATGTCAAAGAATACAAAGAAGGAACAAATGCTGAATGTAGATTCTTTAACCTGATTTAATTTCTATGCAAACATCAATTTGGTTTATGTGAAGTCTCAAAATTCTTACCAATACAGACAGATGATAAGAAAAAATAAACTAGCGTGAAAAACACAGTGAGGAAGAATGGTGAATGTACACTGATACTCTTAGTACAAATCAATTATACAGCATAGAATAAATATATATGAAATACTTGAAGGCAATTTTTTAGATTCCACTGAAAGATAACATTGTAATCGATCACTTGAACCTCAGAGGGGCTGAAATTTATTAGTCTCTAGTCATGACAGTTGAGAACACCCCAAGCATTATGCCAGCCGTCTAAATTTGATGCGGTCAAATGCCAAGATATAATAGACAAAATATTCACCTTAGACAAAATTCACCTTGGACAAAATATGGTATAAACAAGGAACCAGGAATTGCAAAAGAATTCATTTCCTATACATTACTGATATCATCGACTTTTTAATCTATTCTCAGATAAATCAAGAAATATTTGAAAACCAGCCCCTCATTTTGTGAGCATTTGGCATCTTTCCAAGATGTCGCACATGACCAATGAAATTTTAATTATAGGAAACATTAACACAAATAAAACAATGCGTCATTTCATGCTAAGTAATGAAATAACAAGGTTATCCACTGAAGAAAATATACAAGCTTCTAATATTAAATGATTAAGAGTGAGTTTTCAAAAAAATTATTTTTTGCAATAACTTTTTGCTAGAGGAATTTTATCTAGAATAAACTTAAGATGTAAGGATATAACATGACAAAAATCCTAATATGATTTTTGCTTCCCATCATTTTTGTTAAATTAGCAAAAAATTGACTGCCTACAAACCAAAAAAATTCAAGGAAATATCTAAAATTCACACATTATATGTTCTGTCCAGCAAAAAGTATAAGTTTGTAATATGGGTTAACAAATGTGCTGTGTATTAAAATATAGTTGCACGCATCAAGCTTATATTAGAAAACATCTCCCTTATGTGCCATTCAACACAACAAAAAATACAAAAACACAGCCTGGACATTTTGAACGAAATATTATTTTGCACTAGACATATCACAATGACTTATTTGAGCCTTTATAGATAGATTGCAAGTTTAACTGAATTATTCAATGAAGTTTGGATTTTTTAATATTATAGTGGTCATTTTAAAAAACAATTAGGAATTGACTTTTTATGCATCTTTATCTCAAATGAAACTAACCACTTACAGATTATAATAGCCAAGGTTTTCTTTGCATCCAGATACAAAATCTCAATTCTCAAACCAGAATCCTTCTAATAATACTTCTCAAAATTTTCAAACACAACAGTGGTCTAAAAAAAGGTTGATGGATTTTAAAATAGTTGGCTTTCAGCAGATGATTAGTAAAAAAAACAATTTTATCAATACTAGCTCATAAAATGCTACAAGAAGACCATCAGAGCAAATTTACCACTAAATTGATTTGGGTGCAAAGTATATTTATTTATTTTACAGACATTAAATCCCTTCAATGAGATATATGTCTGTTTGGGAAAGGCTTTTCTAAAAGAAAATTGTTCTCCCTATTCATCATTTCCTACATGTGTGATTACTACTGAGAACATCAAATGACCACATAGGTACATGGAGCATTAGAGTAAATCACATCATTAGAGAGTAAATCATATACATGTGATGCCTACGATATACATGGAAGCATTTAAAACTTTCCATCAACAGTTATAAATTTGGCATCTTCAGAATGTCGTTCACTTTTTCAAAAGCAAGCCTTTTAAACCCCAACTTTTCTCTGGTGAAAATCATCTGAGCAAATTTTGAGCAACCCCAGACCAGAGCACCCAAACAAAATACACTCAACTAAAAGTGCTACGTTAAAAACACAAACTAAGCCCTTTAAAACATTTTGCCGCGACAGGAAACCGAAATAATTCCCGAATATAAGTAAATGAGCATTCGCAAACCAAGTTCTCCGCCATATTGGTTACCAAATGGTAACGATACGTTGTCGCAAATCCAGCCATCGCTCGTTGCTGAAGTCCTGTGCAAGACAGCCAATACCTTGCACAATAAAGGACAAAGGCTTTTATTAATTTAACCGAGCCTAAAAGGCAATTGTAATGGTTTACGATTCAGATACCCCACGTCGTGTTTAAATAAACGTTACGAAGAAGGGTACGTTTGGCCAACGATCACCTTCGCAAAAGATCCGCCATCAAAAATATATATCGTCGATACGAGCAGCATGTGCTAAGTTCTACTAACATCGCCCAGAACATCTCAACCAACGGTTTCTTCAGTACATCGAGAAGCGTCGTTTGAAAGCTAACCCCCATGACACCCCCACTCTGGAGAACTCCACGCTCCCCCCATCGTCTTGAAGGAACTGTTTGCTAGATGCCTCTACTCTATCTCTCTTCATATAATTCAACTCTATTAGTAGACACTTAATGTTTGTTCATTCCGTATTAATACTTGTTAATTAATAGGTGAACGTAATATAATCTAATTATCTGACGACACTTGCTATTTCCGGTAAATTATTAATGTAAAGAATCGTGAACCAGGACACGTATTTTCCCGATCATAACAGCGTCACTGTGGCTGTCCGTCTGCGAGGCAGCGTTGAGGCATTAGCGCCACCGATACTCTGAGTGCAGGACGTGTAGATGCCTCGCTGCCTTCGGGGATGCGATAGCGCTGGCATTTATATTCTTTGGAGCCACTTAATTGAATTATCTATCAATCGCCAATCTGGAATTTGAGTGCAGATGAGTATCATTCTTTCGTGTGTCCACAATTACCATTCATTTCTGTTATCTTACGTATAGGAATCTGCATTTGCTCACAGTGTCCGGAGAATTATTCAGTATCTAGGATGTACGCGTAAATTCACATTATGTATTAGATAATATGTGTTGTGCTAACTAATTCGGTAACGAGACCTTACCTCGATATGTGCTTTTTATAGATAAATTCCTGTCCATCGATTGTGTTAACTATTTGAACCAGAAGTCATCGTTAATTTTCAAGTCATCGTTTCTGTATTGAATAACAAATTTAGAAGCCTGTTTATTTAATCCTTTAAAATTATCAAACATCAGAAAATACCAGAAAAAGACGTCATCGGAAAATGACTTATAAATGCGATCTAAATTCTAACAACATGGAGAATCATTAAGATGGTAGCTGGACGGAGAAATTCGAGTTTGCTGTAATATAAAATGATATATTCGAATCATACACGCACGAAGTGCATAACAAATTACGCTGGCAATTTATGACAAAGCGGAGCAATGGCGGGGGTGCTTCACTTCCTTGGCGACTATTATCTGCGAACTTAATTAAATCGTTCGTTTCATCTT
>JACJUY010007471.1:9591-31869 GCA_014220935.1 Platorchestia sp. MABIK
CCAGAAAATTAGCAAGTAATTTCATTGAGAGATCAATCAAAAAATTATAAATTTAGGCAATGAATTCCAACATCTGCTACAAATAAAATGAATCTCTCTAAAATACACACTATTTCAAGCGTTTGGTAAGCGACTACTTTATAACCCCTTACTCAGAATATTTTCTTACTATATAGAAAAGAAAAGAACGCACTAAATATTTCCACAACGAATCCTTAGTCATTGTTTGCTTGTATACTTGCAAGTCCGTGCCAATCAATCTCTACCCTGAGAAACAGCATAAGCGCATCATCCCTACTTCAGGACGGTACCAGTGTAAAGGGCTTCCTTAAATTTCCATATCGCTTGAGATGTCTTTTGAATTAGGAGTTGGCGTTCAGCTATTTTATCTCACAGTGCTCCATTTTTTATTTTTGCATACGCGTATCAATGAACAGGCTTGTAAAAAATAAATCTTTCACATCATTCAATTGGTTTGAGGTACGAGAGAGGGTAAGAACTACCAGCATATTTGAGGTACATGGATATAAGCTACAAGTGTTTGCACTTTAAGACCTCAGATGGACACCGTTTCATCAAAGTTAGAAATTTTTCAAACGCAAAATTTAGGAAATCAACACATATAGAACAAGGTATGTTTTGATTTTTTTATCCGTCATCGGGAAGAAACATATTACGATTGTTTTTTTTTACAGTACTTGAGTCAACGCCTCAGTTTCGCTGCTGAGCATCACATCATGTCAGAAAGACCTGCACTTGCAAGTTTTTTCTCAAAATAAGATAAGATAGTTGAAAGGAAAGTAACTAGTGCAAAATACACGGAATGAGTAAATCATTAACAGATTAAAGAACTGCTTAGCTGCCAAGCTTTTTTCCTCAAGATCTACGATATCTAAATAGGTTAAATCAGCCTTAGTGTGTCTATCACGTAGAGATTGTAGCTTTTTCTAAAATAATTATAACGGCATAAACTTTAACTGTGATGAAAGGCTGTGATAATATTTCAATCAACAGCTTGATGGCTAGTATTTTTACACCAGCAAATAAATTAATACTCATTCTGTCTTCGTTAGGATATCATTGAAATACCGGAGTGTAGCCGGGTACGTTACAAACAACTGAAAAACACTCACTCGATATTTTGCTGTCGCGATCCTGGAGTTTTTTCTGAAGATCTTTCTTCTCGTAGTCCAGCCCCTTGATGGCGGCTTGGAGGTCAGCAGCCCTCTTGTCCTCCATGGCACGAGCCTCTTCCATGAGGCGCGACACCTCCTGCTGCAGGTGCATCTTGCCGGACTCAGCTGCAACACAACAGTCTATGTCAGCCATTCTCAACCTTTCCTCCATTATTGACTCCCTTCGCTTTATGTATTTCTTCATTTACCCTCTACTCCTATAGAAAACACACATACACTTTCTTTGCACTCCCTCTCTCTCTCTCTCTAATTTCACAAAATTAAATTTGATTGATTGATTTATTTTTTTAAATTATCAGAGACTTCAATAATAATTTACCCCCGACTATATAATTTTTTACCTAGGGGTAAATTTACCCCCGGTTGTGATCCTCTGGTCAAAGTTAACATTGACTTTACACCCTCTTCCTTGCGGTGAGATGCACACATGTCAACATCTAAAGAAATCTCCCCGAGACGCGTAATACGAAACTGATTAAAATCTCGTCACTTGAAGGACGATTGCATTTGCTTGACGCCCTGAAATTTTTGGTTGAAGACAGAGTTAATATCTAACAAATGCACATGGGCTGAAAATTATCCACAAGAAATAAAATAAGGGAGCAAGTCAGGCTTTTGGGATTAAGTATGCGAGTTTGGGAAAGCCAGATAATTTTGTACTTGATTAAAAAATATATTAGGGCAATCATTTAACGATGATCATTCCTGTCATAACTCTGATTTTAACCCTCTTCAATCGCAGTCAATAAACCATGAAAAAAG
The DNA here is from genome assembly GCA_014220935.1 of Platorchestia sp. MABIK. Taxonomy (NCBI): domain Eukaryota; kingdom Metazoa; phylum Arthropoda; class Malacostraca; order Amphipoda; family Talitridae; genus Platorchestia; species Platorchestia sp. MABIK. The sequence continues at coordinate 11,550 of JACJUY010007471.1, forward strand.
TAACTTGTTGAAACAACAATTTAATATTTTTTGAACACTAAAATGCAAATGGAATATAGGAATATTCACTACTAATAAGGGAGATTGTTGCATAACGAAAACAACTTTATGACGATAGGTGTGATATCTGCAATAATTGAATGCGAAAAATGAACAGATATTTTTTTCTAAATACACACCAAACCGTCTATGAGACGGGAGTCAAAACTGAATCAATTACTATCGATAAATATATGACAAGTAGCAGGAAAACGAAGCAGATAGCTAAAAGCTTCTCTCTCACACATTAATCTAAGGAAAAAAGTTTTATGTGTAAAAATAATATTTATTGGCACAACATTTGAAACTATTTCTGAGTAACCGAGAGGTAGTGTTGAACTTCAAGTGTACCATTCTTTGAAAAACCTTTTGTCCCACCAAAACCAATTCAGAAGTCTGGCAAAGGCAAACACAAACACATCGTCCACTAAACGCTCATAAAGTTCTCGCAAAGTAGTTTGCCCCTTTGGCCTAAAAGTTCCTCTTTTAAAAAACAATCTCAATACATTGTATTTCTCGTCTATATTAAAGAGCCTCTATACATTACATCTCTCATCGATAAAAACACCCTCAATTCATTGTATTTCTCGTCGAATTTTTACTCCAATGTGCTTTCCAAGGTTCACTGCCAAGTGGCAGTTCCTTCCACAATCTGATATCGGTGACAGCCTGAGCTTTGTGCCAGTCTAATACCGGTGGTTGTAATAACGGAAGTAGTGGTAAACAAATCCTAACGGGAAAAAGCAACGACCCTAGCTCACCCTAGTTGATCTTATTCTTGGCATCTTCAAGGTCCTTCTAGTGCTAGTATAATCACGGTGATTTTTTATAACGCTAATAGGAGGTAAACAAATCCAAACGGTAAAGGGCTACGACCCTTTCTTACCCTCCTTGATCTTATTCTCGGCATCCTCGAGGTCCTGCTGGAACCTGATGGCGTCCTCCTTAGCGAGCCTAAGGTCCGTCTTGATGGCAGCGAGCTGCATCTCGTGGTCCCTTCGCTGCTCCTCCATGCGCGCCTGAATTTCACGAATGCGTCGCTCCATCGCGTCCTTCTCTGCCCGCAGCTGCTTGTCGTGCGCCACGCTGGTGCACACAACACCCCAGTAAACGAGTTATATAATAATACACAGTTTTCTACCGGTATCTAATGAATTCACCTACATAGTAAAACAGTCCGGTATTAAATGAATTCCCCAGACAAATAATAATACAGTTAGGAACTGGCATCATATAAATTCCCCTATTTAATAATAGACAGTTTGTTACCAGCATCAAATAAATTCTCCTATATAATAGTTCATTTATAAATAAATTATATAATAATATAAAATAATTATAATTATATGTAAAATAAATTCCATATGGAGTTTCGTCGCGGTATGGGGGAATTACACAGTTGGTTACTGGCTTAATTGCTAGGTTGGCTTGTTCGCTTCTACTCCCCCATAGTAAACTGGATGCCTGAACTCTACATTATGACTGCCAATTTCTGTTTTTCTTAACTGCAGTAAGTTCGAATTGATTGAAATTCATTACAGTGTGATACTAACACAAAAAAAGTGAAATTGAAAAGAGAAAGAAAATGCATTTTGACTGTTCATTTGAAAACATTTTTCTCGAAATTAAAGCTCGAGTTTAGAAAGCAGTCATTTTTGATGCCTGAGGTACATTAGCATGCTAATATATAACATGTATTTAAAAAGATGTATTACCTCAAGTACATTTAATATATGTATTTGTGACTTAGGCAGTAGAAAATGAAGTACAAGTAGAAGGCTCTTTTAAGTTTAACGAACATGTTTAACATTTCATCAGGAACGGACCCAATTCGGATACGGCTCTCACTACCATAAAGAAGACCACGCACTCTAAGAATTAGGAAAGAAGAAAACAAAATTCAAAACGTAGCTACAATAGTTGACCATCAGTCTAATGAGAAATTTACCTCGAAAGGAAAAAAGTCAAAAAGAAGTGAGAGCTCAACTTGAAGCAGAACTTAACGAGTTGTAAGGAATTCAGCTTAGAATACTTAAAAAAATCTTGTTTTCTTCCAAAATAACATAGCACTCTGGAGCACTAACGAAACAGAAAAAGATCATTTTTGTATGAGCAGCTGCTATTTGCACCAACTGTCGGTCGGAAGACAACAGCTGTACTCATTTGGCCAAATGGAGGTGTACTCACTTGGCCATATGGAGGTGTACTCACTTGGCCATATGGAGGTGTACTCACTTGCCCATATGGAGGTGTACTCACTTGGCCATATGGAGGTGCACCCACTTGGCCATATGGAGGTGCACTCACTTAGCCATTTGGAGGTGTTCTCACTTAGCCATATGAAGGTGTACTCACTTGGCCATATGGAGGTGCACCCACTTGGCCATTTGGAGGTGCACTCACTTGGCCATATGGAGGTGTACTCACTTGGCCATAAGGAGGTGCACTCACTTGGCCATTTGGGGGTGTACTCACTTGGCCATATGGAGGTGTACTCACTTGGCCATATGGAGTTGCACTCACTTGGCCATATGGAGGTGTACTCACTTGGTCATAAGGAGGTGTACTCACTTGGCCCTATGGAGGTGTACTCACTTGGCCATATGGAGGTGCACCCACTTGGCCATATGGAGGTGCACTCACTCGGCCATATACAGGTGCACTCACTTGGCCATATGGAGGTGTACTCACTTGGCCATAAGGAGGTGCACTCACTTGGCCATATGGAGGTCCTCCTTGAGCTTAGCGATGGTGTTGTGCAGCGTGGCCTCCGACGCCCTGCCGGCCTCAGCCTTGGTGCTGCCGCTGCGCCGCAGCTGCTCCACTTGCGTCTCGTACGAGCTCAGGTCTCGCTGCAGGCCGCTCACTTTCTCCTCCAGCGAGCTGATTTCTTGCTGGGCTGATCACCAAAAACATTAAATGAGCACTTGCCAGTTTTTTCGCAGGAACATCTGTTGTTTCAGTAGCACAAGTACAACTCCTGCATTGGGGGCTAAAATCATAGATGGCCCAGTCAAAAAAATGAGATTGGGATAATGCTTTCTTGCATGACAACGGCAATAACCGTCCTGATTGTTTTGTGATCACCGATGTTTTTTTGCGCGATAATGGTATTGGATGTCAATTTACCCACTTTGGTACGAAGATACATGGTGCATTTTTTGAACGACATTGCTAATTTGAAATGATTTATGATGAGAATAACAGTATTTTAATAAAAATCTGCCCCTCTCAGTGAATATCAACATAGCTGCCACCATGATCTTCCGCGTTAACACGCTCACGGTATACATGACTCATTAACTTCCAGACAGATATTGAAAATTCTAATATTTAGAATTTTTCCCGTCACTTAATCAATAATATTTTAATCTCGAGTGCTAAATCAACTTACCTGTTATGTTATACATCTCAATACTATTTACGAGACCTAAGTGTCTCAATTCTATATTTACCAGTTCAATCGAATACAATACCCATAGCAGGCCGAGGCAGGCTAATACAAAAGCCATCGCTTCACGGACCAAAGCCCACACTGTCTACATTGTTTCTTGTACTTCCAACGTTTCCTCGTTTTATTATTGTGAAATCGTTTTTGTTTAGCACAGGACAAAAACAGCCGGCACCATCCATCATGCCATCATTTCCATTAGCTTTTTGACCGCTACAAAATACTAATTGCAGATGGGAATACTTCACAAATTTCCCCACACGCCATCGCCCACCTATCATGAGGGCTTGATGTTTTTCCTCCTGGTAGCGGTGAGTAGCATCATCCTTCTCCCGATGCAGCTTGTCCAGCTGGCGCTTGAGGTTCGCAATTTCGGCCTCCTTGCGGGCGCTCGTTTCGTCGCGGTCGCTCTGCATCGAGTGCAGCGCCGAGTTCAGCCGCTCTTTCAGCTCGTTCTCGACGGTCACCTGCGTGTTATTGCAACCATATCAGAGTGGCGATAAAGTTTGTAAAATTTGTGTGCTATGTGTCATCATCGTGCAACTCAGAGGCGGTCGAACACTGTTTTAAAATATTGTCGAGTTTGACGTTCCCTCGGTTTTCAGAATCGTACGCTATGAAAAGAAACAACTACAGACGACTTTGTCGTAGAAATTTCATGATAATTTTTTCCTAAAACACCATTTTCTGAAGAGCGGCACAGAAGCATGGAAAGTTCAAAAAGAAGAATTGAATATCTATGTGAAAAATAATTGAATATCTGAGTAGTGCACGGAAAGTTGCTTCTCACAAAATGTGAAAGTGCAATAAAATGTGAAAAAAAAAATTTCTTCTCGTTGGAAATCTTAAACTTTAAGAAAAGGCAGTCCATGTGGTCAAACGATAAAAAAGCATGAGAAATTTCTTAACGAATGATGCAACTATGTAAATTGAACTGAATTATCGGATTTAATTTATTTATTGACAGACAAGCAGAGAATAACTTTCTGATGATTTCATTATCATTAGAGCCAGCAAAAGTTTACGAAAAATATTGAGTTTTTTAACAAAAAGCGTAAATAAACCGAATGTTGGAAACATAAGAAGAAAGTAACAATAGCATCCACTATACGTTTATGCTGTATATCAATATCTCACTCGTAATTCAGTCATAGAATAACTGAAAGGCATATCATGCATTTGTTGTACTAAGGATAAATGAGACTTCAATGTATAAAACATATACATAAGACGCTCACAACTACCCACTGACCACAGTTTAGTTAAGAAAGCGATTTTAGGTATGATAGGAGTGCCAAAATAGCCCCTGGTTTCCAGCTGAGACGTGCAATATCATATGCACAGCATTTACAAATAACTTATATTTTAATAAGCTAATCAATCTAGCAAACAAATAAGTTTAGCAGAAATTACTACACACGTAAATTAGTTAATTTAGATGAACACATTTTAGGACAGTCATAAAAGCATGGAGTAAGCATTTTAAGCGATTTTATTTCATTTTATCCTNGAAAGTTGCTTCTCACAAAATGTGAAAGTGCAATAAAATGTGAAAAAAAAAAATTTCTTCTTGTTGGAAATCTCAAATTTTAAGAAAAGGCAGTCCATGTGGTCAAACGATAAAAAAGCATGAGAAATTTCTTAACGAATGATGCAACTATGTAAATTGAACTGAATTATCAGATTTAATTTATTTATTGACAGACAAGCAGAGAATAACTTTCTGATGATTTCATTATCATTAGAGCCAGCAAAAGTTTACGAAAAATATTGAGTTTTTTAACAAAAAGCGTAAATAAACCGAATGCTGGAAACATAAGAAGAAAGTAACAATAGCATCCACTATACGTTTATGCTGTATATCAATATCTCACTCGTAATTCAGTCATAGAATAACTGAAAGGCATATCATGCATTTGTTATGCTAAGGATAAATGAGACTTCAATGTATAAAACATATACATAAGACGCTCACAACTACCCACTGACCACAGTTTAGTTAAGAAAGCGATTTTAGGTATCATAGGAGTGCCAAAATAGCCCCTGGTTTCCAGCTGAGACGTGCAATATCATATGCACAGCATTTACAAATAACTTATATTTTAATAAGCTAATCAATCTAGCAAAAAAATAAGTTTAGCAGAAATTACTACACACGTAAATTAGTTAATTTAGATGGACACATTTTAGGACAGTCATAAAAGCATGGAGTAAGCATTTTAAGCGATTTTATTTCATTTTATCCTTGCAAATAGCACAAAAGAATAATTACCTAATTCAATTAAACAGAATATCCTTCAATAATTAAGACTATAAAACTTGAAAAACATGCATCCAATCTCTCGAAATTTAAATATTGGAGGTTTATAAACATTACAAGTTAATGATGATAAGATTATAGTTCAACAAAATATTTAAGACACATATAAGGTAAAGAAAATCATCTATAATTACCCAGGAGTGCTGATGGTCCGGAGGAAAAATCACAATAAGGCAATTTCATTTGAAAAATTTCAGATGTAAATCTATTAGTATTAGATGCAATAAACTAAAAACTCATGAAGCCTTCTTTTGAAATAACGTGTAGTTGGTGAATAATTCGCATATATGTATCTACAACACAGATTAATTTTTTTCCGATGTATGATTGCGTGCTGATGATCTAGCAGGTGAAGCAATGCACTATTGTAGATCACATGTCAGCGAACTATATTTCCACTATTATTGCTATCTAGACTCTAAGGAATTAGGTGCTTTAGTTTGACCAACGACATTAGCACAGATAAAGTATTTTGAAGAACATCATCTCAAGAGAACACCGATATTATTCCTGACAGAGCAATGATGGAAAGTAAAGAGACTCACGAGCACAGCCTCACACTAAATTCTGTTATTAACTTAAGTAGATCACTGATTATTTGTTTTCCTAATTGTCTTATTTTTATCCTGAACTGCAGTGCTGCTCCATTAATTAATTTTCGTAACACAAATGACTGCAATAAACGACGGTAAGGTAGTTAACAATATCTTACAAAGCATGTAAGAAAACTACCATTCATACCTTTCATCATAGAGATGTCCTTCTCAATAGAGCTACCATCATTCACACGTACTTACACCGTTGGTCACTCTAGTCCTGAGTAGATTACACCAAAGTACGGTGTTTCTATCACTTAACTTACATTTGACCAAAAATGTCTCATAAGGAAATAGACGCATGGCGATAGATAACACCAAGAACTTTCAGCGAATGAACAAACACTGACCAGGAACGGACTCCAATTNTTGACAAGAACGCAACAACGGCGCCGGAGGACAGAACACAACTGAATTCAAAATTGACAACGCAACATCGGCGCCTGAGGACAGAACGAAACAGACTCAAAAATTGACCAACGTAACAACGGTGCTTGAGGTCAGAACGCAACAAACTTCAAAATTGATGACGCAACAATGGCGCTTGAGGACAAAACGCAAAAAACTCAAAAATTGACCAACGTAACAACGGTGCTTGAGGTCAGAACGCAACAAACTTCAAAATTGATGACGCAACAAAAAACCTGAGGACAGAACGCAACAGACCATAATATTGACAAGAACGTAACAACAAAGCGGGAGGACACAGCCAATCGGCTCCTTACTTTCTCTTTCCTCAGAGCTTCGCTTTTTTCTTCGTATTCATCCCTGAGAGCAGCCATCTCCTTCTTGTGTTGAGTATTGTGCTCGTCGAGTGCTCGCTCCAGACCTGACTTCGCCTCACGTACTCTGCTCAGCTCGCCGTCCAGCTCACGTTGCAGCTTGTTCAACTGAAATGAATGAAGGTTTAAAAATAAAGTGGAGTGAATTACTGAACCAGAGCTTTAGCAGTCGCATTGATGGCGATTCTGCGCGTGAAGTCCGTTGTTTTGTTTTCATATTAGTTATTAAAATATTATTGACGAGGACATTGGATACTTAACATGAGTACGCAGAACTTGAAAAAATAATACTCTGTTTCTCTACTCAGATCACTGACAAATGCCTGACCGCTAATGTACCAGCCTAAAATTTTATAAGTAGAGATTGATGAAATAAGTGTCTGAATTAGGAATAGCGCGCATTAGAAGGAAATGAGTGCATGCTAGTGTAATGCAATGAATGAAGTATAAGAAGTGTTGTGTCATGGTCTGTATTTTTCTCCTCTACGCTCATGTTTCAATGTCAATGGAGACTGTCCTCCAAGCCAGCACATGTACCCATGCAAACGTAGACTTTACTCTCCAAAGTGCTTTTTACCAAGGTTTCACCGTATTCTTTATTGATTTAAAAGCCTTTTGAAACTCCGAGTGAACTAACCAAGAGAATAAATTTTAACTTTCAATTTTTGCTCAACCATTACCATGGCCTTAAAATTGCCTATTATGTATAATTACTAAGGACCTTTATGTTGAGACATTTATGAACTCATTGTTGCAATACATTTTATGGATCAACTTTTCATGGAAATTTATTTTTGGATAATGTATTATCTCTATTATATTTCTAATAGAATTTATAACCTACTGAGATTTTGAAGTTCACAATCAAGTGGCAGTTCCTTTCTGATTCTGATGTCGGCAAGACAACCCAATGTTAGTGCGAGACAAACAATGGCACGGTAGGTAAAGTAATTCAGACCTTGAAGAGTTAAGCCCAGCCTACAAGACTCAAAACCAACCTGGCTCTGGACCCTCTCCTTGTCTGTTTTGAGTTGTTCGTTGTCCTTTTCGAGTTGCGTGCGTTTGTTCTCGTTGGCGGTCCACTTCTTCTCGAGGGCCGCGGACAAGTTCTCGAGACTGTGCTTTTCAGCCTTCATGCTGGCGTGGCTCTCACGTAGCAAGCTCAAGTCCTTCTCGCGAGCCGACAGCTTAATCTGAAACCCAGAAATGAGCGTTATTACATTCTGCATGTTTGTCAATTGAAATTGAATATTGGTGAATAATAAGCATAGAAACAAAGAAAGAGAATAGCAATAAAAATGAAATATGATGGAGAATATTTTCGTTTGCATCATGAATTGAAGAAATACCATAGGTTTGTAGATCAGTGGAATTTCGAGGACATTTTTTAATGATACAGTTGAACATTACAATTTTTCATAAAAAATTCTACTTGTCTTCACTACTTTATCGATACTTCGTACTAAAGTGTGCGCTAGTCGAGATTAGAATAAAACAGGAATAGGGATCACTAGGAACCTCACATTTTGTAAAGACATAATTTAACAAGTCTGTTATTCTGTTTTTTCCATATTTTCCACATATTTTTTTTCATATTTTCCACATATTAATAAAACATTGAATGGCTCGGTGAAAATAAATATTAACGAGGACCTAAAAAAAACATGATTTCCATTCTGTATCGTTTGTTTACAATTGAAAATAAGGAAAATCGGTAAGTAAATTATAACGTGGCAAGGTAATCGAGGTAAAACAACATCATTTTCTTCCGCAAATTGTGAAGCTTAACACCAATACTTAACAGGGGAATGCGTTTGATAATAGAACGCAGTGGACTCAATTAGCTACACAGCGAAGTTTCACCTTACTATGCCTCTTCAAATCAGAATAGACACTGAATCAAAGCAAAATGTGCTTCCATCCCAACATCAAGTATATCCATTTGCCAATGATAATTTACTGACACTGAATATACAAGTAATTCCTCCATAAATGGTTGAAATGATCTCCCGCATGTCGATGAATAAAAAAGAACCGGGTGGCACATTATATAACTAGAACGCCTCCACCCCTACGTCACATGCATAAATGACCATTTATTACCCCTGAATAAACAAAGTTATTTCCTCCGTAAATCGCCGAAATAATCCCTCACTCGAAGATTAAAAAAAATAACACGGAGGAAACCCTAACCACATTATATAACTGGAGAATTTTCTCCAACCACACTATATAATTGGGGAATCTTCACTGACAACATTATAGGTAGAATTAGAGAATCTCCTATACGACGATCACCCAGTGACCTACCTCGATCTCAGCGATGAGTTTGCTCGAGTTCTCCTTCTCAGAGCCGAGAGAGGCGAGCTGCTTGTCTCGCTCCTGCAGCGCACCGCTCGCTGCCGCCAGCTCGTCCTCGAGCGCGTTGCGGGTGCGCTCGAGCGCAGTCGCGTGGGCGTGCAGCTCATTCCGCTCCGAGAGCGCGTCATTCAGCTCCAGCTCCGCCTGCACGGGTAGTTAAGAGAGGGGATGAAATGCTGGCACGCCGTGAAGAACTTTAGTTGCAATGGTAAAACGTCGTTACGCCTGTACGAGTAGTTAAGAGAGGTGATGAAATGCTGGCACGCTGTGAAGAACTTAAGTTGCAATGGTAAAACGTCGTACGTCTTTACGAGTAGTTAAGAGAGGTGATGAAATGCTGGCACGCTGTGAAGAACTTAAGTTGCAATGGTAAAACGTCGTACGTCTTTACGAGTAGTGATGGGAGGTTATGAAATGAATGGTTGGCTGGCACATCCTGAAGAACTATACATGTAAAGAAATAACTTCGCTCTTATTACCAATTTTATGTACACCATATACACTGTACAATGATTCATAGCTTAGGTGTATTTTATCGGTATTTTTTCAGGTATTTCATGCATAATGGTTATAACGTAGACTTGCATAGTGTACGAGTATAATACCAAAGGCTACGTTCAACATCTTTTAACCCTTCAACGATTTCCAGGGTGGAATTCTCCCGGGGCCTATGGTGACTGCATATAGCTAGCGAGTAGTGAGTGTTATAAATGTTTTCTATTATAAATTTAATGCAATAAAATGGAAATTATATATGCAAAATATTGTAAACTTGTCAAATAAAAAAATTGGCTTCTTTTCTGTGGGACTCGACCGGGGCATGGTTTTCATCTTCCAAGACTACACAGGCCGGACAACAACAAGATCAGATTTGTATTTTTTTGCTAATTAATTAGGAAATTTTGAACATTTTTTCTGAGATGACCTCTCTTTTTTTGTTACTTTTTTGTCAGGGAATCGTAAGGTACTTCATAAACTGCAATTTTAATTTAAAACAGCATAAATGAAAGGTGAAGAGTTGTATTTTCATGTGTTTTTTAAAATAAATGTTTATCATCGAGTTAAATTCTTCAGGGTTAACCTCCTACGTTAGCAAAATAGAGGGTAACTATTCTACGGGTAAGATTTTATTAATGCATTTCCCGGTGGAATTATTTTTAGATTTCAAATTCTGAAAGAATTGAATGATGAAAGACTAAATGCAAGAATAAAAGTTTCAAGTTTATGAATCGTGCTTGAATCACGATTGAGTTAAATTACAAAGCTTGTAAATTGAAAAACTTATATTGACCTGCCTGGTGTTTGCAAGAATAATATGCAACACAGACAAAACTTTCAGAGCATTTTATTCGGAAAACCTATCGCAACTCCTCACCGGACGTTTTATATTTCTTGGAATAAAACTAGTTCATCGGTCATCGTTTTTCAGCCTTTGTAATTACCCTAACTTTATTTTTCCTCGATTCCTCGTACTCTTAAAACTTCTCATCAACCTCATTTCCAATTGAAACTAAACAATGTTCAAACATTCTACCCATTTCAACAGGAGCCATGTCGCTTCCTTTTCTAGATGCCAAGTGCCGGTAGTCCTTCTCAACCCCATTCTTTCTCAACTCCACTACTATCCACTTTTTCTCACCTCTGCTCCTCTCCACTTTTTCTCAACTCCACTTCTAGCCCCTTCTTCTCACCTTCACTCCTATCCATTTCTTCTCACCTCCACTCCTATCCATTTTTTCCCACCTCCATTTCTAGTCCCTTCTTCTCACCTCCACTCCTATCCATTTCTTCTCACCTCCACTCCTATCCATTTCTTTCACCTCCACTTCTAGCCCCATCTTCTCACCTCCACTCCAATCCATTTCATCTCACCTCCACTCCCATCCATTTTCTCACCTCTACTTCTCTCAACTTGTCACCTCCACTCTTATCCACTTCTTTTCACCTCCACTCCTATCTATTTCTTCTCACCTCCACTCCAATCCATTTCTTCTCATCTCCACTCCTTTCCACTTTTTCTCACCTCCACTCTTATTCATTTTTCACACCTCCACTTTGATCCACTTCTTCTCACCTCCACTTCTAGCCCCTTCTTCTTACCTCTACTCCTATCCATTTCTTCTCATCTCCACTCCTATCCACTTCTTTTCACCTCCACTCTTATTCATTTTTCACACCTCCACTCGTATCCACTTCTCCTAACCTCCACTTTTCTCACCTTCTCTTTCTCGATGGAGACGAGATTTAGCTTCTCGCCGAGCCTGGCGAGGTTGGTCTCGATGGCAGCTCGGTCCTCATCGGCGGCGGCGAGCTGGTCTTGGAGGCGCTCTATCTCGGAGCGCAGCTCGGCGCGCTCGGTGGCGGCGGTGGCGCGCTCTGTCTCGAGCAGCACCACTTTGTTCTGCAGGCTCGTCTTCTCCTGGCCCAGCGACAGGTTGTACTCCTCCACCTGCGGTGGGCGAAGGTTTAGTGTGCACTCAACATGTTGATGTCTGAGCCATTTGGCTTAAGCGATGCCATTTATAGAATAATTTTTCGATTGATTCATAGATTGATTATAGGTTAGTTCAGCCTTCCTTTACACATTGAAGATGTGCCAAAGAGGAAACATGAAGGCACCATTCAGTATGGAGTTCAAAGGAATGAGGAATTTATGCATAAAGAGAGTTCCTGCATATGATCTCCAGCGCATAAAAACAGTTAGTTGAGAAGGAAGGTTAAGAAACAAGATAAGAGAGGAAGAAGGAAGTCAGAGGTGCTGAAAAATAGGACAGCAGTGAACCCCCCAAAAAATGGATGGTCCATAACAAAACAAAAACATTCAATTTCAACAAAAAGAAGGCTTACCTAATTCTAAGCCCGGGACCTCACATTGTCTCCCTGGGAGTGCTGATTCCCATAATAGTTATTACCTTTCGAATGCCCCAGCTCGAATAAAGAAGGAAAACAAAGAAACAACCTTAGTTACATATCGAAAGCATCGATTTCTGTATAACATACTTGACGACATCCAAATGAGAAATACGTGTGAGAATTCTTAACTCCCCATTACGTCCTCTCAAAGCTTTGTCAATGTTTCGCCTAGTAAACTATTACCAACAACACAAAACGCTTAAATCTGACACACGAATTCAAAAGAGTGGCCTCAACCATAGCAGAAGACGAAACGAGCTCAACTCGAGAGGAACGTACACTGGAGGATAGGATCGAGATCGAGTCTACTCCAATTTGAGGTAAAATTTCCCGTGCCACAGTTCTATTTTTTCAAACAAGCTCGCACTCTCAAGAACAAGATTTGAAAGAAGCTGAAACAGAGTGAGGGAGTTACCCCCATCTAATTATGAAGTTCGTGTATTCATTTGTTCAGGTTGTCAGTGCGAAAGACTCAGACTGAGACTGAGCGCATCAAAGTTAGCTATAAAGACTGAGTTAAGCTCACTTCTAACAAAATTGGAGCGCAGTACTTCCAATGTATGACTGCTTGCAGCTGATAGACTATTGGCAATAACCTGTCCAGGCCATTTAACTTGCCGATCAGAGATTACTGCCTCAATAAAGACCATGTTTTCAAAAGAACAAATTATAAAATTTTAGATTCAATCCCAACTTTATCTGACCTCCACATTTTATTCTGTCAACGCACAATCTAAAAATCTGTTCGTCAATAAATGAACGTGACTAACCGGCGAAACTTTCAATTGTGTGTTAGAACAATGGTTCTTGACCTTTTTACTCCCACGCCTCCCTTATGAATTGTCAGGGGAAATTGTGTGCATATGGACTGGTAAATAAGAGCTCACAATAAAGAATATTGTAAATAGGTCATCAAACATATCCAACAGTGATCACTCTATCGTCGAAAACATTACTGGGAAAAATCAGACTTTACTACGGAGGCTCACGCCCCCCAGGTTAAGAACCACTGTTAGAATTTCCAATAATTTGTTTTTCTTATTATCTTTCCATTGTAAAGGTTTTATTTTCGTATACCCTGGATTAGTACTTAATCCTTAAACTCTTAATATCCCGATCCATTTTCAGAGCACTGGTGATGGATCATTTATAATCCGATACGTTCGCTTCCAGAATGATTTCGTTAGCGACGTTGGTTTTCATCTTTATCAAGTGTGAAATTTCACAGAAATCAACCTATCACATTCATTTTACACACCATTTTTCAGACGAATGAGCTTAAACAGCAATTTTTTCAATGAATGTTATCAAATTTATAAATGCTCTCACTTCTAAATAGTACTTGAACACTCACTAAAATTCATGTCCTAGGATACAAAAATGAAACTCTGTAGGTTGATTCCTATTCCCTTTAACAACCATTCAAATAAATGTAACCCACGAAAAAATCAAGTGAAAGCGAGCGAACCCGCATATCCAAAGTTACTTCTGCATGCTACTACACAGACACAACTGCCATCATGCGAACCTTATCCAGAGCGTGACGCATCTCCACCTCCTGCCTCTGGGAGACAGCTAGCTGCGTCTCCAGCTCGGTCCTGGTGCGCTCCAGCCGGCGGACCTGGTCCAGGAGGTCTTCCCGCCCTTCTTCCAGCCGCTCCTCTGACGCCCTCAGCTTGCCAACGCTGTCGCTCAGGAGCGACACCTGTGAGGACACCATGTACCTATAGGCTCTCGGCTGTTACAGGCACTTCTACCAATGAAAGTCATTCGTTTGACAACAATGTATTGATAGACTAACGACGGAGAGAAAATGATTGTACTTCAGCAAGGGTCGGCCGCAATAAAAGGACGGTTTTTTACACGAATATAGAAGCTCAAAATGAAAATAATTCTTACTTTCCTCTCTCTCAACTAAACGACTAACATATTCATGATGAAACCCCGATGAATTTGCTTCAAGTAGCTCAGGAAACATTCGAGGTACACTTCTCCAAATGTCCAAATGCTCTCAGAAGCTTTCAGCACATCCTCTTTTAGATGCATTCAGGACTTATAGCCGAAGTACAAGCATAAATAATTAAACCTCAGATTTTCCCTTGCGTTTTTCAATAAAACTGAAAAATAAAAAAAAGTCTCTTTCTTTCACTTTACTTAATTCGACACCTCGTTGTTCTCCTATACTAAAACCATTCGAAAAATAAAGTTGTCTTACAGAAAAAGTCACAAATTGCCCTTACGCCTTAAGGGCTCAGGTAGATTTATCATATTTTTCGGCCTCATCCACACATTGTTGAGATGTCCGCAAATTCGAATAATATCCTGTTGATTTTATAGGACATATTGTCCCTCCGGAAATCTGGCTCAAAGATATTTAAAAAAATCTAATTTCACGACATACTGCAACCGTTCGCGAAGTGGGGAAATGAATAGATTCATTACTTTTCTGCGTGTCAATATAAGTCTACTCTATCGAACACAGATTAGCTCAGTGAGTAGTACAAAATCGGACGCTTTGTCACAATACACACCTCTTTTCTTTTTTGAATGCTTTCAATTATAAGAACTACAACAGTGACACTGCGTTGAGCTTTCCCTTTTCTCAATGCGTGTAAATATAAGGACTACAATAATGACTAGGCGTTCAGCATCATTCGATGGTACCTGCTGCTTCACGCTGGCCAGCTCAGTGTGCAGAACCGCGATGGTGTGGGCATGTTTGGCGACGTCGTCCCTCTCCTTGGTGAACTTGGCATGGATGTGCTGACGCTCTTCGAGCCAAGCTGCTCGCTCCGCCTCCATCTCGGCCACCTGACGGCCTCGGCGCTCCAGTTCCTCGGCGTACTGCTCGCACTGGAGGTCCAAATATGCTCGGTCGTTAAGGAGCTTAGCAGGGGTTAAAGTGTTAGGTTCATCGCTGTGGCAAGAGAGTCGAAATACGCTGGGTCGTTACGGAGGTAAGCAAAGAAAAAGTGTTAAGGTCATCGCGGTAGTTAGAGAGTAGAAATATGCTGGATCGTTACGGAGGTTAGCAGGGGTTAAAGTGTTACGGTCATCGCGGTAGTTAGAGAGTCAAAATAAGCTGGATCGTTACGGAGGTTAGCAGGGGTTAAAGTGTTACGGTCATCGCGGTAGTTAGAGAGTCGAAATAAGCTGGATCGTTACGGAGGTTAGCAGGGGTTAAAGTGTTAGGGTCATCACTGTCGCTAGAGAGTCGAAATATGCTGGGGCAAGCTAGGTTAGCTGTGTAAATATGCTACTGTAGTCACCACTGCAAATTAGCAGCGGAAAAATGTTCGGGTCATCACTGTTACATAGCAGTTGGAAGGGCCATCACTACATATGAGCACTGGAAAAATGCTAGGGTTATTACTGTAGAATAGCACCAAAAAAATGCTAGGGTCATCACTGTAGATTTTGGCGCACGCAGCTGATGTTAGAATGATCAGTTAAATTTACACAATTGGACAACATCAACGAAAGGTGTCAGAAGAAGAACACGCGCTTTCGTGAATTGAATAATATCTTGTTACCGGTATATAATTGAGAACCAGTGTTTCAAATTAACATACAAAAATATCTATTTTATACTCTCCAGCTCAAAACTGTGCAGCAGTGACAACCAACTCGAGGTAGAAATTTTCCGGCATTTATTTTCATTATTTCTAAGAACCATTTTCGGTAGATGGATCGGGAAAGTTAGCATAAAATACAAATATATTAAAGGCAGCACATTCACCGTGTTAAAGAACGAAGCAATGCAAAGTAACATGAGACAAAATTTGGAGCCTCTAAGAAAAATTCAAGTAGAAAAGAAAAAATGACACGAAAGGGAAAACATTGAAGTACATTGGAAAACAAGAGTCATCTGATTGAATATAAAAACGAATTAAAAGATAACAACTGTCACGATACAATGTGGTTAGGAAAAAAGACGATGAAACTAAAACATAATAGAACGAATCTTTAAAGTCATCACAAAAACAATCAAAACAATGCAACAGTAGGCGCGTACACACAAAAAATCAAAATTACACAGAGACATGCGCAAACATAACTGACGTCATTCTTGAGAGAAGCCTTGGCTTTCTCGAGGATTTCCTTCTCGCCCTGTAGCGCCTCGAGGTCTTCGAGCACGCGCTCCTTCTCTCGCGCGGTGGCGTCTCGCTCTCGCGCCACGGTCTCGAGCTGGTCTCGCAGCTCGCCCACACTCGTCTCGAGCGCGACGGCTGTTGCATCTGCTGCCTCGTATTGCTTCCGTAGCGACGACAGCTGGTCCTTCTGCGACGTCAGCTTCAGCTGGTGCGTGAAATGACAGGGATCAGCGACTAATACAAAAGTTTAGGTACAAGATCGTGTGCCAAAATGACAGCTGTGTGAGATTAACGATCGATGCAAGATTTTAGGTACAAGATCGTGTGCTAAAATGACGGCTGTGTGAGATCAGCAACCAAAACATGATTTTAGATACAAGATCGTGTGCCAAAATGACAGGGCCGTGTAAGATCAGCGACCAATCCAAGAGTTTAGGTATGAGACCCTGTACTAAAATGACAGGGCAATGTGAGGTCAGCGAGCAATAGAAAATCGCAACAAGACCGTGCATCAAAATGACAGGACTTAGTGTTAGATAGGATGAATTTAAGATTAATTTAGCTGGTGCACAAACTCATTGAAGCGTTAGGTCAGCAGTGATAGATTTAGTTAGTAAGTTAGTTTAGGCCTCGACTCCAACACAGGTGTTCCTGAGAGAGGAAGGCACCATTCAGTATGGAATTAAGATAACGGAAAAATCTATACATGAAGTGTGTCCCCACACCTTGTACACACAAAAAAGGAAAATTGAAATAAATTTATGAAACAAGACAAAACAGACGAAGACAATAGGTCCTAAAAAAGTAGTAAACCGGGTAAAAAAAGTCCGTAACTTAACAAAAACCTATTCTATTTCAACTACAGGAAAGCCTACCTAACCTTCAACTCGGGACCTCACATCTTCCCCCTGAGAGCGCTAATTCCCATAAACACAATTGTTTTATCCTCAGAGATATTAGCGATAAACTTACAAGGATTGTCTTAGCTAAAGAATGAAAGGGCACCGAAACCCAGTGCTAGAATCAGAAGCGTTACTAAAATCGGTATCTGTTCCATTTGGCAAGAGGACGGTTTCGATTGTGGAATTGAAGCAAGTGGCGCGTTTTGAATGGAAAGTAAATCTCAGCAAGCATCTAGCAACTAAAGACATCCATCAATTCACATTCAAGGAAATGACGTGTGTCTACGATAGGCGTCGTTTGAAAACGATACATGAACTTGACACGTACAAACTTATATTAAGTCTTCATAATCAAAATGTTACCACCAGAAACACTACCAATATTTTCAATTATTCAAAAGACTAGACAAAGGCCTACAAAAGGAAATGTCTTTGTAAAGTTACTAACAGTCAAATGATGAAAATACAGTATTTAAAGAATCCACAAAAAACGTTAACATCCACCAAAGAATGAAAATGGAGTTTCAAATGCCACATAAAACAAAAACACTCAAATATCGAGTAATTAAGGTAACATACGCTTGTAAATTCCTAGAGACACTTAGTCTATAGAACAATTCTCATAATTAAATTACAACACGAACAGAATCTAAACGAAAACGCTTCAACAGTTCACGTTTAATTCAAAGAGACGTAAGAGTAAGAAATCCATAACATAAAGCAGTAATGATGTTGTTGGTCGATCCGTCAAATGGCTAATAGCAACGAAAGTTAAAAAAGAAAAGCTTCGTTTATTAACAAGACCGGTATCGCACTTATGCCAGCGACGGATGACTAAGCTATGAGTAGTTACACTCCGTCGCTACAACAATCCTGACGAACACCAACACAATCGACGTACTTCACGCCACAAATGAGAGAAACAATAGTGATCTTCTTTCTAAGTTACAAACATGGTTTTTCTTCGGATGTCACTTACGTAAATCTTCTTTTCTTTCAAGAGTTCTCCTTTACTTCCTATACGAAGGTACTTCTTATCGTTATTCTCTGGCGTAATCTTCCTTTATCCTCTTTTCTCATCTTCCCTCCCCAAAACAATTCTTTTTCTGTCCCCCATTATGCTATTCCTTTTTTCGTTTTCATGTCAAGTCATTCCAGCTTTACATCACCTGACACACTTTCCTTACCTTAAATTCTCTAGCCTTCATTTTGTATATTTATCCTTTCTTTTCAACCGTCAAGACTCTTCAGATTTGAGGACCTTTTTCCCTCCACCCTCACCTGGAGCTCATGTATTTGGAGCTGGCGATCGGCGAGAGCAGAGCGCACAGCCGACACAGTGGACTGGGGCAGGTCGGGAGCCACGACACCGCCGTCGCTGCTGTCTCGGGAGAGTCTGGGCCGGGGGCACAAACGAGGCATCACGAACAGCAACGTCGGGTCAGTAAGCTTAGGTAGGACGGCATGAAAATCTTTTGGCATTTGGGCCGGGGCACAAACGAAGTCTCATTAACAGCAACAACATCAGTGAGTGAACTCAGATAGGACAGACAGGATAAATATCTATGAGCGTTTGGACCGGGGCATAATCAAGGAATCACAAACCGCAACATCGGCCAGTGAGCTCACGTCCGACGGCATGAAAATCTACTAACATTCGCAGAATCATTTCTCGTAAAGCTTACCGGAATCGACCACGGAACTTCTTTCTGAGATAAATAATTCAAAGTGGGCACGGATGTTGCGAGCATCACTATATACAAAAAATAATAACATCGAAACAAGAGTCATGATTAATCCAAGTTCAACCTTTCTCTGATAGCATCAAGTTTTAATGATGAAGAAGAAGAGAAAAGATGCCATATGCCTGAGGGATAAATTTATTCTGGGTTTCACTGTAAGGAAGCAAGCAACCCATCTTGAAGTTCATGCATGTTCTTTCAAGTTCTGTGAACTCTTTACTTATGCCAGATAACTTCAGCAGCAGCACACGGGCAAGAGAGATTGAGCCTAGGCAACTACTGCGGTAGGGCGAAACGAGAGGGCCCCAGAAGGCAAAATAAAGAAAAATTAATAGAACCGAAACATAAATATCACCAGCTTGAGCTGATCAAAGGTTATAAGGTGTGAGGTTATAAAGTCCAAAGGGTTGATAGATAAAAAAAAACACGAGCCACCCATTAATGATACGTCAAGTCCACAGCATTACAAAGCAAAGAAGCCCGGCCGATCGCCACTGGTCTTCAAGTCAAAAAGATTACACAACAAACCAAATAAAACCGCTCATCACTGACTCGTTACGACCTAAGGATTACAAAACTAAAAAATCAAGCCGCCAGCAATGGTATGAGTTGTAAGATTTAAAAAACAAAATAACCAAGCAGTCCATCATTGAGGTATAAAATCTGAACTAGAAAACATCAAAAACAAACTTCACATCAATGACGAGTAAACCCTAAAGAAATAGCAAACGCACCAAGCCGCCCATCAAAAACGAGTACACCCCAAAGAATTTTCCAGTAAAAGCCCCAAGCTGCCCATCAATAACGAGTAAATCCTAAAGCAATAGCAAATAACACCGAGCCGCCCATCAACAACGCGTAAACCCTAAAGAATTATTCAGCAAAAGCCCCCATGAATGACGGGTTAGCTCCCAAAGAATCACCCAGCAGAAGCACCACGCAGCCCATCAAATGCTAGTAAACTCCGAAGAATTATTCAGCAAAAGCACTACGCAGGCCATCAATGACGAGTAACCCAGCAAAAGCCCCCCGCAGCCCATCAATGATGAGTAACCCAGCAAAAGCCCCACGCAGCCCATCAATGACGAGTAACCCAGCAAAAGCCCCACGCAGCCCATCA
>JACJUY010007471.1:31880-46748 GCA_014220935.1 Platorchestia sp. MABIK
CAGCGTCCCGCAGCACGCACTGGGCGATGTCCAGCAGGTACGTCTCCAGCGCCCGCACCTTCTCCTTCAGGCCTTCCTGCGCCTCCGCCTCCGTCGCTCCCTCCTCCTGCACCAGCAAGCAGCAACTCTTACTTTATTACTCTTCCTTCCTTCTGCAGCAGCAAGTACCAGGTCACTCTCTTACTCAAATACTCTTACTTACTCTTGCAGCAAGTTACTCTTTTTGTTTACTACACCTCCTGTCTCCTGCAGCAGGTCATTCTTTTACTTCAGTACTTTTGCTTCCTCCTACAAACTACTCTTTCTGCTAACTTTACCTCTTGCCCCCTACAGCAGGTAGTAGCAAGTCATTTTTTCTCTTTCAACACGTTTTACGATGCGGTTAATTTCTTTCCCCTCAAACTCGCTTCCTGCAACAGTTAGTAGCAGGTCATTCATTTCTTTCAGTAAATCTTTTGTCTTGTGTAGTACAAAATAGCCGGTTACTTTTCACCATACTATACCTACCTACCTACTTACTGTCTTCTGCACCAGATAGCAGTAAGTTAACTTCTTTCCCTCATTAAACCTTTTATCTCCGGCAACAAAAAATAGCAGGCTGCTTTTTCTCCGTGCTATATCTCTTAACTTTTTCAAAAGGAAGTCCCAGGTTACTCTTCCTCTTATACGACTCACATCTATCGCTCCTCTCCTTAGCAGGTGTGAAGTTGAGTGCTATTGCTAGTTAAATTTTTGGCTCATGAAAAGTTGGCAGCTGCTATAGAAATTTCCGGGTTATGTGCACTTTACTTCAGAGCAAATTATAGGTTATTCATGAGTTATTATCTTCAGCCAACCACATCGTTTTCTTCTCCTTTCCTGCATAAATTAGGTTGTACTCAACGAAGTAAAACACTAATCATTCCATAAAAGATAAGCCCAGCAAGGTTACTTTTTTTTAGTGGGATATAAATGATAATTTTTCAAACGTTCAATTAGTCAAGTTTAGTCGGCTATACGATGTCAAAAGTTGATATTAACGAAACAACATACTAAAATACAGAAAGAAATTAAATACTCAGTTCATTAATTAAAATACTTTCCTTACTATAATTACAGCAAACCACCGCTCTCACCAAATTTTTGCCGAGCCCGCAGCAGTGTTCTCACCATTTTTCTGTTGAGATCGATGATGCATCGTTCCCGGTCCTTGAGCGAGGTGTTGAGCTCAGCAACCCTAGCGTTGAGGTCCGAGATCTTCTCCTTGAGCGTCTGCTTCTCGGCGTCAGTGCGCGCCTGCAGCTTCTCGCACTCCTGGATGCGCGCCCACAGATCTGCCGGGCTCGCCATCATCGACGCATCCTGCCGGCACATCCACAGCTTAGGCGCTGGTAATTTAGGCTTTGATATGGCCGTAACCGCGGCTATGCTATAACCGCCGGTACAACCACAGTTTAGACGCTGGTAACCTAGAACGGCTTTGAAATAGCCACAACTACGGCTATGCTTTAAACCACAGACACGGAACTGGTAACCTAGCTACGACTTCGGTATAGTCACAGCCATGGCTATGGCATAGCCACGGACAAAAAAAATTGTTGGCTCTGAAATCAAGGTTTCTCTCACATTCGTAGAGTGACAATAACAAACCTCATCGCATCGCCTACACAAAATGTAAGTGGCAAATAGAGCTTCGCCAAAGACAATATTTTTTAGCTGGAGCTAAAAAATTATGATGTTCTGATAACGTCACACAGCGCTCGCTAGAACACTGTGACTCAGAACAAATTTGCTTTATGGCATTACCAGTACACTGAAAAAGTCGACAACTACTCCGAATAGGGATTATTTTAGATTTTTTTGAGTTGAAAAAGCATTTAATGCACTAGCAAAAAAAAAATTCAGTTATACACAGATCATTTGAACACCTCAAGAAAATAGCAACAAAAAATATACACAACACCTGAGGAGAAACAGCAACAAAAAGTATCACACAGAAAACATTGAAGTGAGCAAAGATCTAAAGACTGACCTGAGCACCAGCAGCAGCACAAGCCTGGGCGATGAGGGAAGAGTACCGGGAGAGGTCGTCAGCGAGGATGTCTAGGTCGCGGCGCGTGAGCTGCGACACCTGCGACAGAGCCCGCCTCACAGCCCCCGTCTGGCGGCTCAAGCTGAGTGTCTTCTGGTGGCTCGCTACGGACAGTCGGCCGAGGTGCTGCAAGGCGGGAACACACTTCAGTCTCTACTGGCAAGTCATGAATGGACCTCAATCTCTACTGGCAAGTCATTAATGGACCTCAAGCTCTACTGGCAAGTCAAGAATGGACCTCAATCTCTACTGGCAAGTCATGAATGGACCTCAAGCTCTACTGGCAAGTCATGAAAGGACTTCAATCTCTACTGGCAAGTCATGAATAGAGCTCAATCTCTACTGCAAGCTTACACCCTTAAAGATTTTTCCTCAATGTGTTAACAACTAACCAATACTCACTATGTCTTACGCTAGTTACTTAGTTGCAACTCACGGCTACAAGCCTCCACGCCCACACGGGTCAAGATATTTCTGAATGTATCGACATAAACCAAATACAATATTTTACGCTAATTACTTTGCTGCAAGTCATGACTGCATTTCAATCTGTACCGCAAGCTCACATGCCCACACACGTCAAGATATTTCTGTATGCGTCGACAACAAATCAATACGCAAAATCAACGCTTACAACATATACTCGTCAAATGACAGTCACTACTGAACTGTTCGACAAATCCAAACTTGGAAAAATTTTCGGGAGTATGATGGCAATAGGCCCGATTTTGCAGCAGCCTACAAGTTCGCTCTCTATTGAATAACGCCTGAGCATTGAAAAACAAGCTAAAACCTTTAAAACGCTTGAATAATTGTTCACGAGTGATGCATCTTTAAAACTATTACTTGAAACTATTGCAATGGAGTTTTAAGTATAACTTTTCGTGGGCGAGAATAAGTCCAGTAACTTCTAGGATATGTTTTGGAAAGTTTATTTTAACGTATGCATCTTCATTTGATGTTGAACATACATCCTTCTGTACATAAGGTGAAATTTTCTGCAGTATTTAGAGGCCACCCGCACGCATTAAGAAAAACCAGCCCATCTTGAAAATAAATCAAACGACACAAACACCTTCACTAATCTATGAACGAAGTGCACATGTTGATAATTATTACTGTTAAGGATGGGCAGTAGACTAAATAACGCCTTTCACTTCAAAACTCAGCTTGATTCAGGAAAGAAAAATAGTATGTCAATAGGAAAACCAAAAGGAAACTTTTCCAATTTTATGCGTTTTACACACAAACAAAACCACTTATTTTATTTCACTGATACTTAGTTTTTCGTTCAACTTAGAATTAATGTACGTACGGTAAGAGCGAGCTAATACGCTCAATGCCCGCATCAAAAGAATACTCGTATCTCCTTAATAAGACACAGGATAGATACAGCCTGGTAGTTTATGAGTATGAACCCTAAAACGGAGTAAACACTTTAGGAGTTGGAGGCATCGCTCATCACGCACGCACAAGAGTCAATGCTCAAAGAACATGAACTTTACACCACATGTTAGAAATGATTATTATATTTGTTAGGCTGTCCTTGTTTGGCGCCAATTGTTCGATTTATTATTATTTTTGGTCCCTGTTCGGGCCCAAAATTATAGATCTTTCGGATGCTTTTACGGGCTGACCTTGCTCACGGGTGCCGAAGCTTAGTTCGTAGAGGCTGTATCTCAGCGAATGTAGGGCTGCCGCTCATTGGGCGCCACTCATTTGAAAACTCTGTAGGAGTGGAGACCCCAATCTTTTTTTCTTTGTAGTCGGTATTCTTCTCGGGGAAGATAGTACTCGGTTAATTTCCAGATTTATTTGCAGGGAACAATGTCAGCTGCAGAGTATTTCAGTAACGGATAATGAGGTTCCGAAATTCCAAAGAGCTGACCGTTTTTCTTTTTGTCGCTCTCCCGAATTTCGGACAAGCCGGATTCAAGGGGGTGTGGGGAGTTTCTAGGCTACTCGAATTAAATTCCGGCGAACATTATTTACAAAGCCGGTAGCGTGATACTAGAATATTCATCTGGCCATACTGGCGTGGGGCCTAACAGTCAAATATTTGGCCCCTGAGTAAGAGCCCCCTAATTTCGTGTGCAGCACACTGTTTACAGCCCAGTCTACTTGGGTGCGAAGTACAGCCAGTTTCCAATACACTGCTTACAACCTAGTCTACAGGATCCCATATACGATTCAACCCGCACTACTCTATGTACAAGCCGGTTTACAAGGTGTCTCACACTTCACAACCCAGTCGACAGGTCAAGCCTTATCTACAACGGGCAACACACATCCAGTCCTGCCAACTAAAATAAAGCACAGCCCAGCCCTACAACACAGTCAACACGGCACACTACGAACACACAGGACACGGAAGAGGCTACACAATACAAGAATGCTGCGTGACGCACCACAAATCACAGAGCCGTCTAATTAGCTACGTCAGAACGGCAACAAAATAACAGGACTGTCGGAAGCCAAAATACCGGCCCAGTAATAGCAGGACTGTCTGGCTAGACGCAGCTTCCACAGACACGGCTGAGAGAATTTTAAGTCTTTTTATTCTGAGGCACCACTCGCCTTATAATGACGAGTGGTGGTCCCTAGAGTGAATACGGAAAACTAAGCCAAAAGGCGCATATCACGGAAAAAATGTGAAGAATTTAATGATTACACTGAAAATTAAAGTAAGACGCTTGCGAGGTCTATGTAAAAGCTACGGAGGAGAGCAATAGATAAAATTAGACAGGTAGCTTGAACGGCGATGAGGTAAAGTGATTAAAACATTTTAAAAGCACCGAGGAAATGCAAAAAGAATAAGCAGGAAACGCAATCACGAAACCAACTGACAAACCGACCAAGATAGATACAAGAGTGAATCAACTTTCGTTCCACACTCAGAGTTGCAGAAAGCGCTTGAACACAAATATAATCAGTTAAAAAGAATGAAAAACGCTGCTTGGTACATAAATCCCTCGTTAATCTCATTCGGGTTAAGGTTCTGCCCCACAATATACAATGTCCACCAGTGGTAGAGGGGAAAAAACATCGGCACAGTAGACTTGGCCAGAAACTAAACCAACACCAGACTCCCGAACAATGCCTGGCTGATGAGTAGCACAACTCTGGTATAAAAAAATCACATCCTAAAAAATGCTGACAAGAGCATGGGTAGTATCATCGGATCTCACACAGAAGCTTACAATATTACTCATGGAGTGCGGAGTTTCAACATACTGAGACACAAACATAGACAAGGTCACTTTAAAAATATCAGCTTCTGGATTGCCATGAAACTTCGCTCACACTCGATGCGGCGACAACATCAAACATTACGAACGTGTTTGTACTATAATCCTTCAATTCGTACTAGTCCAGGCTCAAGTAAGGGACGCTATGTAGGTGAAAGGGAGAGTGCATCCTTCCAGACGGACCGCTGGGCTGGAGGGTGGACAAGTTGTTTCGTGGCCTCCTCTTTTCGTGATATTATTCTCGTTGGCGCATAAACGCCATAAATTATCACTTTCACTGAATGGATGAACAACTTTCATTCTAGCTTTTCTGGAATGTGACAGAAGTACTGGACATTATGATATCCAATGAAGATATATCAACCTAATTAATTAATTTCTTAGGGGTTTCTATACATGTCCCCTATACTGGCCTTTTTAGGTCTCTGCAATTTTTGCAGACGATAGAGTAACAATTTTTTAAAAACTTAAACAATTCCAAAGTATGTCTTTGGTAATTTATCCAGTCACCGTGCACATGCTCTTATTTATATCTCTACGCCTATAAAACTTCGACAATCTTGTTTGTTTAGTAAGGCGTCAACGTCCATCCTCCGCTTTGAGTAATGACATAGGGCAAAATTTAAAATGCCCCGCGCTGTTTTGTACACACGATTTGTTAAAATTATGCATTCCATGAAAAAATTTTTTCTAAAAAATCAGAAATATGACCAACCAAACCCAACGAATGAGAGGATATCTAGTAAAATACAAATTCCATCAATAAATAACTCCAAGTCATCGTAGTTATTTACGGAACATTCAGACTAATCAATTGGAGTATACAACAGAGTACTGAGAATATTCAAACGAAGCTACGGGAATAAAATAAGCTCGTGACGTCTACGCCAAGAAATTATCATATATGTAATTGGAAGGCCGCACCCAGCACGCACGCAATGAGCTACAAATGCACGGGACCAAACAACGCCCCCGCTCCTCTCGCCATCCGTCACGGGGGAGTACAGCCGCAGCTCGACAGCGGCGCATGCGACCATGCTAAACATACGCACAATATGAGGCCACCTGGAAAGTGTAGTACAAAGCGCTGCTTTTTGAAACCGTCAGAAAATGTCTTCATACTTAGGCGACTTTGAAACCCGTAAATCTCAACTCAACTTACATTTATAAGTCGACCATTTTGAGACTCGCTTTTTCGACCATTTTGAGACTCTCTTTCTGTATCTACGACTCACTCTTCAAACAAAGAAAGGTCTGGCGATGAGTGGTAGACAAAACTCGTTTTCACTATACATGGCGTTTGTTATCGGATGGTTTTAGGGGCCTAAATTAACCTAAGAAAAATTCTTTCCAAGTACCTTTGAATGGGTTCTGAAACATCAAGAAGGCGAAGATTCGTCATTACCGTTGTTATTAGAATTTTCTTTTTTTCTGTTTCTGAAATTAAAACATTCCAACTTATCTCAAACCAATGAGCCAATAATAACATCATGTTCGTGAGCTTGTAATCCATACTCTGAAAAGAGATTAGAGTAGATTATAAGTTAGTCTAAACCTCCTTAACCTCAACAAAGGTCTTACCATAAGAAGAAAGAGCAAGGTAGCATGAAATTTGGGGAAGGAAAATACAAGCTAAAGGTATCTCCAAACCCTACACATAGAAATAGCAAGATTGAAAGAAGTTTACAAAACAAGATGAAAGTCGAAAGAGAAAGTAATAAGTGCTGGAAAAAAAGGCAGCAGTCAACCGAAAAAATAATGGTCCATAACAAAAGAAACCAGCTTTATTTCCACCAAAGTTAGACCTACTTAACCTTCATCTTTCTCCTCTCGCATCTTCCCCCTTTCAGAAAACACTGTCACTGATACAAGAGTAATATCTCTATGACGAACTACTCCCAAAGGAAAATCCAGAAATTTCAAACCAGTAAAATGATTAGAGGCCATTTTGTTTACAAGAATTTTTTTGCCGTAATAAAATGAACTACAGCTTCCCAAATCTGTTTCTACACTCAGTCAATGGAGAACGGCTGTGTAGTACGTTCGAACAAAAATGGCGAACTCTTCGACTCTTATCATGTTTACTATAACGAATGTGACAATGATTGCATTTAATTCAATGGAAATCCTAATTTTTTCTGCATAAACATGACTTAGTCATTCGAGCGGTCGACGCCAGGACAACTGTGTTTCAAACTTCACTGATATTAAAACAAGACGTTTTGTACGAGAGTCGGTTAAAAAACACGACACTTGGAGCAGACATTGAAATAACCCAAATTGCAAAAGTTACGAAATTACTTTCTCTTAACAATGAAAACAATAGATAAAGGTTAGTTATGAGTATCAAAGAAGAGGCTACACCACAATTGATGAGAATGATCGATACTCAGACATAGATACCAAACCAAGAAAGCTGTAACAACCGAGATGAGTTCAGGTAATTTTGCCAAAGACATCGAAAGGCATGCAGCTGCGAGCCGTGCGAGTCGCGGAAAAAAAGTTTTCCATAATACAAGAGAGAAAAGCGACACGCCCCCAGAAATCGTCTGGACAAAGCTACCGAGTAAATCCAAAGCTGAAAGTAACATTTCCTCCACGAAACCGCGCGCCCAAAATCGCTATCAAGAATACAGGCCCTCCAATGAATAGAAGCTTCCCTTCGGCTTTACGCGGCTCTGGTTAACCACAAACTAGAGCAACAAACGTGTGATTTTCAAAATCATAAAGAGTTAAGAATACGAAGACTGGGTGAAAATGGCGCGCTAATCCTCAATACACAGAGCTTGGAATTCTGATTTTGAGGTTTTTTTTTCGTAAAGTTCATGCTTTAAGAGTTCAAGCAAAGACTTCACAACATCAATCAAAATTTACAAATACAGTATTTTCACTTAATTCAGAACCAGAAAATAAGAGACATGACGTCTTGACTAACTCATGATTCATTGGCTGATTACCTCGTTGAGGTCCGTTAACCTGACGTAGAATGAGCTTGACACATCTGCGAAACAAAATATCAGCTAACAAGCATGCTTCGAATGGCGCGATTTTGAAGACTA
Organism: Platorchestia sp. MABIK; assembly: GCA_014220935.1. Lineage (NCBI taxonomy): Eukaryota > Metazoa > Arthropoda > Malacostraca > Amphipoda > Talitridae > Platorchestia > Platorchestia sp. MABIK. The sequence continues at coordinate 40,259 of JACJUY010007471.1, forward strand.
ACATCGCATCCTCAAACAATCACAGTTATTACAAGATAAAATGTGGTGACCCAAAAGGTTGAGCGTAAAACTGCGCATAAGATTCCTTATTTGAACGCATTACTGTATGTCAACATAAAAGTCAACAAACGATAACATTTACAATATTTCTATAGACATTGCGTACAAAGAAAATAGATGACCTTCAGGAGTTTACAAAGCAACTCGCCTTCAATTAACAAACCCCCTACGCCACTAGTTCCAGACTTCAGCTTCATAACTACAGGCCGCAGTAGCTTCCTGGCACGAATGCCGCCTTCACGTACGTGCAATTTAATTAGAAAGTGTTGAGTCTGGCTTTGACTCTTTGTGACATTCCCAAATGTCGGCTAATGCTTTACTCTTTCCTTATACACACAGTAAATCCTGACCCACGCAAGCTTGGCAGTACTTGTTAACAATGTCTACTCCAAGATATGATGCAAGTCAGGAATGCTTTCAAGTATCCATGAAACCATCAGCAATAAAACTCGCATTCTGTCTTCCCTTTGCATTACACCGCACAACTTTTGGAACATGAGACACGTACACAGTCATGCATTCATGCATGTCGTAAATAAAGTGAGTCATTTACAGCATAATATTTGTATTCCACTACTAACAGTATTAAAATACATAATACATCTTATTTTCCTAGTAAAATATGGCTCACACTGATTAAAAAGCAATCCATGCAATCAAAGCCCTATATAAATGAATATTTAAGATTGAGTGACTAGATTCGACTAAATGTATTTAGCAGCTTTTCCTCTTAATTTCGTATTATGATAGTAACCATCGCTTGCACCTGTGTACACTCATTTCCATGCAAAAATCAACATAACAAGCGTTCATCGAAACAACTGAGCACTACAATAGCTTATGAGTAGTGAACTTGACCGCCACAGAGCTATTGGCGTTGTCCAACCAGCGGTGGCATCCAGTTGTTATTCTTGGCCCAAAATTTGAAGAATATGACCTAATTGCACAGGGTAGCTCCATTTCCGAAAGAGTTCACATAACAAAAAAAACACTCAATTCGAGCCGCATTTGACTAATCTCTCTTTTTTCAGCATACTCACAATGCCTGGACATAATTGTTTGTACAACTCTACTTATGATGTAATTTGAAAGTTTTGAGCTCTAATTCGGGGTAAAAAGCACAGGTAGTTCAGATTATATTTTCTTAGAATATTGACATAGGACTGATCAAAATTTCCGACAACCAGAAAATCAACTAAACGAAGAAATGTAGGGGGGCAAAAGTAATTGGCTTAACCAAAAAACCTCCAGTATCTAGAGGCGTGACCTTAATTTGCAACAACAGCATGGAGACGATTGCTGTAAGAAACTATTTTTTGACACTATTTTTGGTATTTTGCGGTGTTCTTACATGCAGATGATTATCTAATCAGCAACTTTGTGCTCTTTTTTTTTTTGCGCATCGCATTTTTTAATATTTTCCACGAATTTCCCATGGGATTGATGTCAGGCGACGGAAAGACACTATTTTTTTATTTGCGAACCATTCAAGTCAATTTTGCCATATGTTTGGGGTCATTGTCCAGCTGAAAGGTTCGCTTGCAGCGACCGTAGAATTTTCTGATGCGTGATTGTAGCATCGCACCAGCTAGTAACTGACTGTACATGGAACAACTACTTATCCATCGAGGATGTGGAGTTCCCCCACACCATAGACAACAAAACAGCCCCACTCAGTAAAGCTGCCTCTTCTAAACTTAACAGTTGGGAAGGAGTTGATTTGCTTAGATGTTGGTTTAAGCCTTTGCAACCGCTAAAAAGAAGCGTTCCGATTAGAGGAAGGAGGAAGGTACCATTTAGTATGAAGAAAAGGTATTCAACATGAAACAAATTTTAGCCAAATATCAGGTTGGTGATAAGTAATGTCCGATTCTTAGAACGGATGTTTAAAATTATATTTGCCAATTATTTATATCCTGTCATAATTTTAATATATTTCTGTGACTGAACCAAACGATTTTCTTTCAAATTAACTCTTATACATTCATATTTTTCATAAATATTAGCATCCACGTTTATACCACCTGTAAAGATCACATAAGAAATGTACTACTATACAAGTTTCATAAAGATGTTAATGCAAGTGCGGCAGCCAAATCTATTCAGAACACTTATGGGGATATTGTAATGAATGAAAGAAGTTGTAAAAGATGGTTTTCTCGTTTTCGAAGGCGTAATTTCACTTCAATAGATGAGCCAAAGAAAGGTCGTCCAAAAACACTTGATACAGACCGACCAGTTGAATGTTCTTGTGTTGGAGAATCCTACCGTTACCACTAGGGTAATTGCATGACAGTTATCCGTGGCCCATTAAACTTGCTTCTGATTTTTATTTGTTCTGAAGACTACAGAATCATTTTAGTGAACTTAGGTTAACAACAAGAGACAAGATTGAAAAAAAAATTGAATTTGTAGTTTGATTCTAAATCTACAGAATTTTACAAGCGAGGTATTTATGAGCTTGTTGAAAGGTGAAATGAGGTCATTGAAAGGATTGGAGAATGTGTTAATCAATAAATATTTCTAAAGTCGTTGGTTTATTTATTTTTTCTCAACATCTTTAATTCGGACATTACTTTTGCACCGACCTGATTTTTTTGTCGCATATTGTTTGTTCGGTTGATTTCATGATTGTGAATAAATTTTGTTATTCTGTTTGAATATTCTGGTCAATATATAATCTCTGAACTACCTATACTCTTTATCCAAAACCAGAGCTCGAAGTTTTCAAATTACATCACAAATAGAGTTGTACAAATAGATTATTAGTTAGTTTAAGCCTCCCTATTCGCTACAAAGGCGATCCAAAGAGAGGAAGGAGGAAGGCACCATTTATTTTGGAGTTAAAAAACGCAAAGTCTATGCAGAAAAGGCACAGAAACAGTAAGTTGAGAAAGAAGTTCATGAAACAAGATCAAAGTTGAAGTAGAAAGTAGTAGGAGCTGAAGAAAAAAAGGGCAGCAGTGAACCGAAAAAAGATGGTCCTTAATATAACAAAAACATTTTATTTCAACAAAAAGAAGGCCAACAAACTCTCAGTTCGGGCCCCCACATTTTCCCCCTGGGAGTGCTGATTCCCATAGATTTAATAGTTGTATCCCCCTGAGGGGAAGTTATGCAAATACGTCCTAGCACCGTTCATATATCTTTTTATCGCTAGCCCTTTACGACTAGTTACAAGCATATGAGTTAGTTGTTACAGCATGACTTTCATTTTTTAGAACAATATTTATCTAATCTTTACTTTCCATTTATTCATGTTATAATATTTTTCGACCAATATCTACATTTATGTCAAGTACTTCAAATGTTGCGCGATACTTACATTCTAGGTTACAGAAAAATATTATAACGAATAACATTATTCACATCGCTACTTTACAGCGAGAGACGCACAAGTTTTGAAAACATCTCAAAAATAAATCACGTCGTGCAGAGAGAAGAAAAAAACTACTGCACACACATACACAAGATGGCGCTGAAATGACTCATGGACCACTTTTCAAATATATACAGGGAAAAATATAAATGAGGATGGCGAACTGTACAAGTAAATCTAACTGACAATTGCTGCTAGAGCAAGGGACTCTTCGAATGTCAGGTGAGAGTATCTATCGAGAATGTCACTATCTTTATGGACGCTAAGTTGGGCAGAAACCAGTGATGTAAGTCTAGAGTCATTGTTCGTAGGTCTCATCTCACGTACATACACTTCTGAACGGTTGGACTACACCTGTCAATCTTCTCATGGCTGTTAGTCACATTATACCTATCTCTGCTTACATAATATATTTAATCTTTGCAGTAAGTACAGCGATTTACAGGATTAAATATTTTTCACGCGTGCTAAACAATCTCAACAGCAAACTAGAAGAGTCAAAGATCAACGCTAACCGTTCGTTTGCAATATAGCATTTACAGCCTAGCGACTTGATTTTAAATGCACAGCTATCCAGACATACAGAGATTATCAAACCTCTCAAGATGAGAGTCGCGCAAATAATAATACGAATTTGTCACTCAAATTTGAAACATGAAAGTAACATTACATCAGGGGAAAATTAAACATCAATGCCACATGATACATGGCATCCATGGGGAATGACTCAGCTACTGGGCTTGGTGGCAAATGCGCTGAATATCAAAAGAAAAATATCACTAAATTTTAGAGAAGTTACACATAAACAAGTGGTGGTGGAAGAACTGAGACCACCAATGACTCGGCGATTGGGTTTGGTAGCGAATGCACTGAACATCAGATGAAAAATGTCCCTAAATTTCAATGAAGTTAAACAGAAACGAGTGACAGTGGAAGAACTTAGACCACAACGCTGTGGCAACACACCGCATCCAGCAAGCTGAGGCAGAGCGTGAAATGCATGATGTAAAAGCCCCTCCGGGAGCCCATACGGCGAGGAAGCCCGAGTCTGATGCACCCGATTTGGCACAACAAAGAACAGAGGAACAATTAGAGGAATTAGAGCGGCAATAGCGCGGTCTCATGACGCCGAGACATACGTCTGGCGCTGCGACAAATGGGTCGCGGTTGCCGGTGTCCTGTGACACGCATTCCTGTGTGTGTGGGGCGGGCGGAGGAGGATAGCAGCTTGAACACCGAACAGTATCTGATTCTAATTTCTTGGTTTGTCGAAGGAGTGAAAATAAACGAGATGGCACTGAAATGATGCGATGTCTGCGAGGCGGTCGTAGAGGGAGCGCAGCGAGAACACTGTTCGTACGGTATTTGATCCGCTTTTCTAAGTTTGTCGATCAAGACGGGAAAATGAATGAGATGGCATCGAGGTAATGAAATGATAGTATGGTGCAAAAGATACAAGGTATGAGGGAAGATGTCTAACAGGCGGCGAAGCGTGAATTTCTGTTCCAATAATAACTCTTCCTTTCGAAAAAGAAAAAAAAACAATTGAGATGCCATAGCGGTAATAAAATAATATATGAAAGTAGAATGAAGATTTTATGAAGAAAAACATTGAAAGCAGTGTCGTGAAAAATTGATGGTGTAATGTCAATAAAAAAGCAATAATGCAAAGAAAAAGGAATCTGCATGACGCTGAGGAAAAACCAAAGTTGAAATAAAACGCATATGATGCTACAGCAAAAAACGAAAGTGGAGTATTAAAAAAGAAAAATGAATCTAGAGAAAAAGATACGTAAACGAACTTGAAATAAAGCATCGAGCAAGTACATGGAAGGAGGAGCAAAAACATTCTCAGTGAGAGGACACCAAATAATAAGAATGGGATCAGAGAAACGAAGATAAGTTCAAGAGAGAAAACAGACAGGAAACTAAACGGGATTTTAAAAAAATTTAAACGTTTTTGGTATTAAAGTCTGAAATAAGTCTAGAAGCATCTACAGGCATTCTACAGAAACCGGAATAGATTAGATTATATGAATTAGCTTAAATTCTCCAGACCACAACAGGAGTGATCGCTAAAGAAAAAGGACGAACGAATCATTTAGTATGGAATTAAAGGAACGGGGAATATATGCACAGATTAGATTAGATTAGTCGTTAGTTTTAGCCTCCCTACCCGCAGCAACAAATGCGATCCAAAGAGAGGAAGGAGGAAGGCACCATTTAGTATGGAGTTAAGGAAACGCGGAATCTACGCAGAAAGGGCATAGAAACAGTAAGTTGGGAAAGAAGATTATGAAACAAGATCAAAGTTGAAGAAGGAAGTAGTAGGTGTCGAAAAACAGGACAGCAGTGAACCGAAAAAAGGGTGGTCCGTAACAAAACAAAATCCTATTCTACTGCAACAAAAAGAAAGCCTACCTAACCTTTAGCTCGGGCCCTCACATAGTCCCCCTGGGAGCGCCAATTCCCATAGATACAATAGTTGTATCCCCCTGAGAGGGAATATATGCACAAAGTCTCTTAACATCCAGTGAATAAAATAGAAACAACAAAATCGAAAGTTTCTTCTGAGTAAGATAAAAGGTGAAGGAGAAAGTAATCGATGGTCGAGTAAAATACTACAATTAACCAAAAAAATTGTCCTCAACCAGAGTTTACAAGATGCCATATTTGTGCCGTATGGCCTCTCCACAACGAAGTTCATATTCATAACTTTGTGGTAGATATACTCCTTAAAGAAGTCTTACACTATTTGGAACTAGCCACTACCATAAAATCGATTTATTATGAAGCAGGAGCATATGCTCCACCAAAATCAACGTGGATTGAGTTTTATTGAGTGTAAAGAGTATATACGACACGGTCACGTTGGCATTGTTTTTCCTATTTTCAATGTCATGTGCGAAAAAAATGGAAAACTAAATAAAGATATGACAACTGAACATGTCGAGTCCATTCGAGCGATTGTGCTCCTGAAATTTGTCTATAGCACGAACAAAGGATGCGGGCTCCAAAATTGCATTAAAAAAATAAATTTGCTCGACTGCA